>CM060114.1:1908976-2038976 GCA_030522415.1 Channallabes apus
CTCAAAAAGAGGCAAAGAAAAGTGTCGTTGAAGAGGTTCACTGTTAAATTCACATAAAAAGAAAAAAAAATCCAGTGAGGCAACAGATATCAGTGATTCCGTTAGGGAAATTACACTTACACTTAGTAAGAACACTTAACCAAATAGGTACTGTACACTGCTAAAAGGGGTCTCCAGGGGAACAAGACCAAAGCCAACTAGTCCTAATCAAAATGCACAAAAACCCAACTCAAACTATAGATAACAAAGGGGACGTGGGGTCACTCTAGTGGTAATCAGAAGTAGAATAAAAAAAAAGATTAACAAGGCTACATTATATGAAGGAATATTAAATTACAAAAGTTTAGAACTTACATTCATGACAGATCAAACTACAAGTTTTCTCAACATTTATCTAGCTGATTATATGCTTTATCCACATGCTTAATTTCCTATCTAACAGAAAATAATTGGAATTAGTAAGAAAGTGGTTCAGACTCAGGTGAGTGCACTCTCTAGGGGTTTGTCAGGAAAAGGCCATAGCTGGATGTTACAGCAAATACACTCGAATGATTTTTTTTTACATTATGAAACTTGCACAATATTTACACTATAAAATATGAAACAGGAATGTCGAGACTCAGTGCTGGTCCTCACCGGTGCTCTGGGAGACTGGAGGTGTTTCCTGAAGGTTCCTGGTCCACAGTGTGTGATGCTGACTTTGACCAGCAGGATGCAGAGGTTGTGTGTCGAGAGCTGGGCTGTGGGATTCCTGTGAAGGTGCTGGGATCAGCTGCTTTTGGCCGAGGGGAGGGTCAGGTGTGGACAGAGGAGCTTCAGTGTAGAGGAACTGAATCTGAGACTGGCTTCTGTCCAACATCATCTTCACTCAAACACTCACACTGCTCCCATGACAACGATGTGGGATTAATATGTTCTGGTTAAGTATCATGATTTAACTTCTGCTTACATAGAGACCACATAGCTGTCAATCAAACTGTAAAGTGTCTTTGTTAATGTTCCTCTTTCACTGAGCTCTCGGCTGTTTGTTCAGGTCACACAGAGGCGCGGCTTGTGAACGGACCGGACTCCTGTTCTGGTCGAGTGGAGCTCCAGTACCTCAGTGACTGGGGCACAGTTTGTGCTGTAAGCTGGGATATGAGAGCTGCAGATGTTCTCTGTGCATAGCTGGATTGTAGGAGTGCTGTGGCTGTGGTGGGGGTGGACTGGTTTGGGGAGGGGAGTGGCCACATCTGGGCTGATGTGTTTGATTGTCAGGGCAATGAGACACACCTATCACAATGTGGCGTCTCATCATGGAGTCGAGCTGCATGCTCTCATAAACACGATGCTGGAGTCGTCTGTAATGGTGAGATATTAACCTCACCTACACCACGTTAGTGAATTAAATCAGTGTTCATTAGAATATTTAAATGATGTTCTTCTGCTTCAGGATCATCCATGGCGTTTCATGAGGGGCGAGTGCGGTTGTCTGGAGGGAGCGAGTGTCAGGGGGAGGTGGAGATTTATTTCAGGCAGGACTGGAGGAGAGTTCTCCTGGACTCGTGGAGTCTGTCTGAGGCGTCTGTGCTCTGCAGACAGCTGGACTGTGGCTCTGTGCTGAACTACCGCTCCTCTCCATCCACCACTGAACACAAACACATGTGTGTAACGGGTTTCAGCTGCTCTGGGAGTGAAGCTCATCTGGGGAACTGCAGCAGTGCACAACCTGTCAACTGCAGCTCCGGGGAACAGCTGGACATCACCTGCTCAGGTAAGCAGGTATTTTTTAAATTTCCTATTAAATATGGAGTAATTATGTAAGATTGCTAAAATAGCAAAATTATTTGGACTTTAATATTTTTGGTCATACCACAGGTATCTTGAACCCCGCCTCGAGGTCCATCAGACTGGTTGGTTCTGGGGGAGACTGTGCAGGAAGGCTGGAGGTTTTCCACAGCGGCTCGTGGGGGACAGTGTGTGATGACTCGTGGGATATTGAGGATGCGCAGGTGGTGTGCAGACAGCTGCAGTGTGGAGTGGCCCTCAGTACCCACATACCAGCCTGGTTTGGTCCTGGAACTGGGTCCATATGGCTGAATGAGGTGGAGTGTGAGGGGAACGAGACGTCCCTGTGGAACTGCAGATCTCAGCTGTGTGAAGAGGGGGAATGTGGACACCAGGAGGACATAGGAGTCGTGTGCTCAGGTACAGTGTGATGACTGAGATTCAACCTGTTACATGTTAAATAAGTTAATAAGTTGTTCTTTTCTCTCCAGAGTTTAAAGAGATACGACTCACAGAGGGCTGTAAGGGGACTCTGGAAGTGTTCTACAATGGAACCTGGGGTAATGTGTGTCACAATCAGATGGATGATGAGACAGTAAACATGGTGTGTCGAGAGCTGAACTGTGGAAGACTTGGCAATGTGTTAAACACTGAAGCAAGAGTCCAATCTGCTCCTAACTGGCTGGATTATCTGACGTGTAGGAAACACGACTCTAATCTGTGGCAGTGTCCATCTTCACCCTGGGGACAGAACAGATGTGATAATAGTGATGAAGTGGCTCATATTACCTGCACAGGTGGGTGGAGTCCGACTTCTCTGGTTCTGTACATTGATATAAACTGCAGTGTTTCATTGTGAATAGTGTTTAACAAATGTTACTGAGATATGAAGTTAAAAGTCTGATAAAAGTCTGCTCTGAGAGATAAACCTGCATGTGGAACATCTCATTAATGTGTGTATTTTATTACTGCAGATGATGAAGAGTCTCTACGTACACAAGAAAAGTGCTCTTCACCTCCCTCTCAGAAACACTGCTCAGGTAAGGAAGCATAAGGAAAAGGTTTTAGTTCTGTTATTCATCTGCATTTGTTACTGACAGGAGATATTTCCTCCTGTATTTATAAAATTATGCCAGAGAACTTTATTGAATCATCCTGAGGTCAAATTATTCACATTTCATACAAATCAAAGCAACAGAGATAAAAGCAGTAAACAGAACCCAAAGCTCATCTTCCTGCTTTAAATCATTTTATTCAGTGATCAATTAATTATTTTTTTAACAGTTTATATTTTCAGGATGTTAGTAAGTTGGTGGTATAAAAATCTTTATACAGACAGTTTTTGTTAAACTTGCGCCATGTGTGATGTGTGTGATGTAGAGCACTGGTCTCTCAGGCTGAGTGGAGGAAAGGGAAGCTGCTCTGGGAGGTTGGAGGTGTATCATAACGCTACGTGGGGCTCCGTTTGTGATGATCAGTGGAACATCAGGAACGCTCAGGAGGTCTAACAAATCCACTCAGGTGGTGTGCAGACAGCTGGGCTGTGGCTCGGCGCTGAGTGCTGATAGGAATGTTAGCTTTGGTCCTGGTGAAGGGACTATCTGGCTGAACAGAGTGAAGTGTCGAGGGGATGAGATTCACCTGTGGGACTGTCATCATTCCCTGAAGAAACACACTGACTGCTCTCATGCTGGAGTCACCTGTGCAGGTCAGAGGGGTGCGCTAACTTTTCAGCTTTCTCTCTCCACTCACTACACTTTTCTCACAGGGTTAAGACTCGATAACTTTTATTCATAATCTTAGATGTTAGCGTGATGTTAGCTTGAAAGCTCAGCATGTCAGAAACCTGATCTAGTGAGAGTTTATTTTTAATGCATTAGTTTTTTTTTCTGCAAATACAGACATATCCACAGTGTCCACTACTACACCCACCACCATCACCACATCAGGTCTGTATATTTGTTACAATACAATATTTGTTACTGTTCACCATTTTTCTCGTATTAAGATCCTCTTCTGTGTTTTTGACTTCAGGAAGAGTCGCTACAAATCCTCCACCAGCTGTAGCTCCACCCACCCCTCCACTGGTTCTCTTTGTGTTGGGAACGCTGCTCTTCCTGGCCTTAGTGCTTCTGGTGGTACTGTTTTACCAGAACAGAGGGCTCAGGAGAGGTACCACACATTCACACAGTTTATTATCTCTACAACACCAGTTATTATTATTATTATTATTATTATTATTATTATTATTATTGTTATTATTATTATTATTGTTATTATTATTATTATTATTATTATTATTATTATTATACTATTATTATTGTTCTGCACCTCAAGTTGTCTCTAAGACGAGGCGTAAGACTCAGCCTGAGGCAGTCTATGAGGAGATCAACCACAGATACATCACTAGAAGAATCACGAGCTCCACTCAAAGAGGTGAGTGATATGTGGACTGTTCTACATCACACTTATTGTATTCCATTTAAACTTGGAGCTGAAATTCACTGCATGCAAATGATCAAATCACTCAAAACTAAATACAGCTGTCACGAACTCCTGTCACTCCTCTCGTTTGTTGTTGTTTTTGTTCCCACGCTGTCAGATTTCTCTACTCGCGGTCACGTTGTCTCTAGACTGTCACGTCTTTTCCCACGCCTTCGTACCGCCCCTCCCACACACACCGGCTCCCCATTCACAAATAATTTCTCCCGACATTTAAGGAAGCGCAGCGCGCTTTCTCGCTGCCGAATTATTGCGTGCTCCACAGCCCAGTTTCCTCGCGGTTATTTTTCCTATGATTCATGCGTTTTTTGACCAAGTGCTTTGTTTAACGGCTTTCGCTTTTCGCTCGCCCCTACGGATTTGTTAGACCTGATTTTTGCTTCACGGACATCGACCCACGCCACGCCCCTCGACTTCGCTATCGTCTTCCGCTTCGGATTGTTTGACCTGGCCTTGACTGCTCTCACGGACTCTGACTCACGCTTCGCCCCTTGACTTCGCGATTGTTTCTCACTTCCGGATTCCACATCCTTCGAGACACCAACAGGTGAAACGCCTCTGCTCCTCTCAACCTCTGCATCCACGTCTGTTTTTTCCACTACATAAAGGCACCCAGCAGCCATCCTCCACGTCAAGGTGAACTACAGAATCTCACTTCATTAAACGTCAGAGAACCGCTTCAGAGCTGCACCTCTGTCCTCCATTATAGTCCCGTGTTCATTATACACCTGTATTCCGTGAGAGAGTAACACCAAGCACTACCAACCCTATCTCCTACATTTTCATCATTAAAGCCCTTTTAAGAATATCATCCCAGAGTGGTGTCTGCTCTTGGGTCCTATCAGCCTGCCTGACCTCGCACAGTGCCGTGACAGAATAATTCGGCCAGAAGAATGGACCCAGCAGAACTGAGCCGTCTGAGGACCGCACTGGAGAATCAGGGCACTCTCCTTGGCTCACACCAGCAGGATATCCAGTCAGTCACTCAGACCCTGGCATCTGTCTCTGAATCTCTTGCTAAGCTCACGATCCAAGTACAACAGCTCCACACGACCTCCTCTCCGGCCGCCACTGCCACCCCACCACCGGAACATTTACATTTACATTTACATTTAGGCATTTGGCAGACGCTCTTATCCAGAGCGACTTACATTTTTATCTCATTACACATCTGAGCAGTTGAGGGTTAAGGGCCTTGCTCAAGGGCCCAACAGTGGTAACTTGGTGGTTGTGGGGTTTGAACCTGGGATCTTCCGAACCGTAGTCCAATGCCTTAACCACTGAGCTACCCCTGGCCCACGCCTTCCTCCGCCTCAGGCTTATGATGGTGAACCAGGCACTTGCCGCTCCTTCCTCTCCCAGTGTTCGCTGGTGCTGGAATTGCAGGCCTCGACCTTTCCCACAGAACGTTCAAAGGTGGCATATGTCATTACACTACTGACCGGGAGAGCAAGGGAGTGGGGAACGGCAGTATGGGACGCTCAGGATGCCTGCTGCTTTAGCTTCGACAGATTCACTCAGGAGATGAGGAGAGTCTTCGACCGCTCATCCTCTGGCCGAGAGGCGGCTGGGAAGATATTAAGGCTTCGCCAAGGACCTCGTTCAGCTTACGACTATGCGATAGAGTTTCGCACCCTGGCGGCCTCCTGCAATTGGGACGAACAGGCTTTGTTTGATGCCTTTTTGGAGGGACTTTCCGAAACCCTCAAGGACGAGCTTATCTCCCGTGAGCTACCATCTGATCTGGACGAACTCATGGACCTCGCTGGGCGGGTCGATGCTCGTATTCGTCTCCGACGTGATCGACTTCAGACAGTCAGGAGGTCTCTCTCTCCTCTCACCCTTCCACGCTCACCTGCTTCTCCATGTCCACCTACTCCTCCATGCCCACCCGCTCGCCCATGCCCTCACTCTTCTCCTGAGGAACCCATGCAGATAGGTCGAACCCACATCTCCTCAGAGGAACGGCAGCGGCGACGAACAGAGAGAGCATGCTTTTATTGTGGGCAAGCAGGTCATTTTCTCAAGGACTGCCCGCTAAAAAAAGTAAGCCCTCCAGTTAAACTGGGAGTTCTGGAGGGCTCCACTCACAAAAGCCTCCCTAACACACGTTCATGTTTCACTGTCTCCCTCGTCCATGACAACAAGTCCCATGCCATGCAAGCCCTGATTGACTCCGGGGCCGATCGGAACCTAATTAGCCTCAACACAGTCAGAAACTTGGGAATTCCTGTACATCGTCTGAACCCCTCTTTCTCTGTGCGAGCCCTAGATGGTAGTAACCTCCCTCCCATTACACACCAGACAACTCCAATTACTCTTCGCATTTCTGGCAACCACGTGGAGGACATCTCCCTCTTTGTCGTCAATAGCCCCTATTCTCCGATCGTTCTTGGCCGCCCCTGGCTTGCTCTTCACAACCCCCACATCGACTGGGTTAAGAACATTATCCTGGGTTGGAGCCCCTCATGCCTCGCCTCCTGCCTCCGCTCAGCTGCTACTCACTCTCCACCTCCCATCATGATCGACGAACATCTTGACCTTTCTAATGTTCCACCAGAGTACTCTGATCTCAAACTTGCCTTTAGCAAAGCACAAGCACTCTCACTTCCCCCTCACCGACCTTATGATTGTGCAATAAACCTCCTCCCAGGTACCACACCCCCCAAGGGACGCCTTTATTCACTTAGCCCACCAGAGAGAGAAGCCATGAACCATTATATCACAGAGTCTCTTGCCACAGGCATCATTCGCCCCTCCTCCTCCCCCGCAGGCGCTGGGTTTTTCTTTGTCAAAAAAAAAGATAATTCCCTTCGGCCCTGCATTGATTATAGAGGCCTTAACGAAATTACTGTCAAGAACCGTTACCCGCTCCCACTCATGACCACAGCCTTTGAACTCCTTCAAGGGGCCAAAGTATTCACCAAGCTGGATCTCAGAAATGCTTACCATCTTGTTCGGATAAGGGAGGGGGATGAATGGAAGACGGCCTTTAACACCCCTACAGGGCACTACGAGTACCGCGTTGTCCCTTTCGGCCTTACCAATGCCCCGGCAGTGTTTCAGGCCTTAGTTAATGATGTCCTCAGGGATTTTCTGAACTCTTTTGTTTTCGTCTACCTTGACGATATTTTGATTTTTTCACGTTCTCTCGAAGAGCATAAGAACCATGTGCGCCTAGTATTACGAAGACTCCTTGAGAATAAATTATTCATCAAAGCCGAGAAGTGTGAATTTCATCAGGATTCTATCGCTTTCCTCGGTTTCATTATTTCACCATCCATGATCCAGATGGACCCCACCAAGGTAGAAGCTGTCACTGATTGGCCGGCTCCCACTTCCAGACGTGATCTTCAACGGTTTCTGGGATTTGCTAATTTTTACCGACGATTCATAAGGAACTACAGCACCATTGCTGCCCCACTCACAACACTAACCTCCTCAAGACTCCGGTTCCAGTGGAACGAACAGGCAGAGGAGGCCTTCCAAAGGCTCAAGACCAAATTTACATCGGCCCCTATCCTTACTATCCCGGATCCCTCCATACAATTTGTTGTGGAAGTGGACGCCTCTGAAACAGGGGTGGGGGCAGTACTGTCTCAGAGAACTCCCAAGGATAACAAGCTGCACCCCTGTTCTTTTTTTTCTCATCGCCTTTCACCCGCTGAGAGAAATTATGACATTGGAGACCGAGAATTGCTAGCAGTGAAATTAGCCTTAGAGGAGTGGAGACATTGGCTAGAGGGAACTGAACATCCCTTTCTCGTCTGGACAGACCACAAGAACCTGGAGTATTTGAAAACAGCTAAGAGACTTAACGCCCGACAGGCCAGGTGGTCCTTGTTTTTCTCCAGGTTTAATTTCACCCTATCTTACCGCCCTGGAGCCAAGAACTCAAAGCCAGATGCTCTGTCCCGGCAGTTTTCCTCGGACAAGGTCTTCTTGCCCCACGAGACCATTCTTCACCCTCGCTGTTTAGTGGCAGCCACGTTACTACACATTGAGAGACAGGTAAAACAAGCCCATGCCCAAGGTCCTACCCCAAGTAATGTTCCCCAGGGTCGTCTCTTTGTTCCTGCAACCATGCGCACTCAGGTCCTGGAATGGGGACACAACTCCAAGCTTGCTTGCCAGCCCGGGGGCAAACGTACCCAGTTTTTGATCCAACAACGTTTCTGGTGGCCCACGTTGAGGGAGGATGTTATCAAGTATGTGGCGGCATGTGACTCCTGTACCAGGAACAAAAGCAGCAATAGGCCCCCGGCAGGCCTCCTTAGACCACTCCCAGTCCCTCACCGCCCTTGGTCACATATCGCCATCGACTTTGTTACTGGACTACCCAACTCCAGTAACCATACTTGCATCTTAACTATCGTCGACCGCTTTTCCAAAGCTGCCCACTTCGTGCCGCTCCCTGGACTCCCTTCTGCCAAACAGACGGCTGAGTTACTCATTCTCCACGTTTTTCGCCTTCATGGTCTCCCCACGGACATTGTCTCGGATCGAGGTCCACAGTTCACAGCAAGGTTTTGGAGAGCTTTCTGTAAACTCATTGGAGCCACCACAAGTCTATCCTCAGGCTATCATCCACAGACAAACGGCCAAACCGAGAGAATGAATCAAGAGTTGGAGGCAACACTTCGGTGCATGACCTCTCAGAACCCAACCTCTTGGAGCAGGTTTCTCCCGTGGGCCGAATACGCCCACAACTCTCTCCCAACTTCCTCCACGGGTTTGTCCCCATTCCACTGCTGCCTGGGCTATCAGCCACCTTTGTTTCCTTCCCAGGAGGAGGAGGTAACAGTTCCTTCTGCCCAGGCATTTGTCCGCCGGTGCAAAAGAACCTGGCTACAAGCCAGAAGACAACTCCTCCAATCTGTCAAAAACTATAAGAAACAAGCGGATCGACGTCGCTCCACAGCTCCAAGGTATCACATCGGCCAGAGGGTCATGTTATCCACAAGGGATGTTCCCATAAAGACGATCTCTCGTAAACTCTCACCCAGGTTCATCGGACCCTTCACCATAACTAAGATCATCAACCCCTCTTCTGTAAGATTAAGTTTACCTTCCACCATGCGTCGCATCAACCCAACCTTTCATGTATCCCAAATCAAACGTCTAATTTCCAACCCGCTATGTCCGCCCACCCGCCCGCCTCCTCCTCCCCGGATCATAGAGGGTGGTGAGGCATTCACAGCCCGGCGACTCCTCAAGGCCCGTCGCCGAGGGAGAGGCATTCAGTACCTGGTAGATTGGGAGGGTTATGGACCTGAGGAGAGAACCTGGGTTCCTGCCAAGTTCATTTTGGACCCCAAATTGTTTACGGACTTTTACAAACGTTTTCCTGAGGCGCCCCGTCCAAACGCCCAGAGGCGTTCGTAAGGGGGGGGGTACTGTCACGAACTCCTGTCACTCCTCTCGTTTGTTGTTGTTTTTGTTCCCACGCTGTCAGATTTCTCTACTCGCGGTCACGTTGTCTCTAGACTGTCACGTCTTTTCCCACGCCTTCATACCGCCCCTCCCACACACACCGGCTCCCCATTCACAAATAATTTCTCCCGACATTTAAGGAAGCGCAGCGCGCTTTCCCGCTGCCGAATTATTGCGTGCTCCACAGCCCAGTTTCCTCGCGGTTATTTTTCCTATGATTCATGCGTTTTTTGACCAAGTGCTTTGTTTAACGGCTTTCGCTTTTCGCTCGCCCCTACGGATTTGTTAGACCTGATTTTTGCTTCACGGACATCGACCCACGCCACGCCCCTCGACTTCGCTATCGTCTTCCGCTTCGGATTGTTTGACCTGGCCTTGACTGCTCTCACGGACTCTGACTCACGCTTCGCCCCTTGACTTCGCGATTGTTTCTCACTTCCGGATTCCACATCCTTCGAGACACCAACAGGTGAAACGCCTCTGCTCCTCTCAACCTCTGCATCCACGTCTGTTTTTTCCACTACATAAAGGCACCCAGCAGCCATCCTCCACGTCAAGGTGAACTACAGAATCTCACTTCATTAAACGTCAGAGAACCGCTTCAGAGCTGCACCTCTGTCCTCCATTATAGTCCCGTGTTCATTATACACCTGTATTCCGTGAGAGAGTAACACCAAGCACTACCAACCCTATCTCCTACATTTTCATCATTAAAGCCCTTTTAAGAATATCATCCCAGAGTGGTGTCTGCTCTTGGGTCCTATCAGCCTGCCTGACCTCGCACAGCGCCGTGACAACAGCCCTCAATGCAGAAATGTAGAGGGATGATAACATTTACACAATCAGTTTTCTGTCCCTCATTTGCACATCAGACTTTTCACGTCACATTGTGGGTCAATTAATCTCATTGGTGCCCTGATTCTAGTTTGTGGGGGAGGGGACTGATTGGGAAGGTCTGTCACTCAGAAGGACAAGGTGGGGAGGGACGGGGCTATTGGACATCACCTCAGGTCTCCCCACAGGAAGCCCCACTATGTGTGTGTGTGGGGGGGGGGCAGGAAAATAAACACACATCTAACTTTGTACAACATTGTAATTAGTAAAATCACTCACACTACGAAATGCTACGGAATAAAGATCAGGGCCCGGTTTCTCGATAACGCACACTATTCGCGCGCTAAGAAGACTCTTAAGATATATCTTACGTTAAGTGATAACTTTTCTAAGTGTATTTCTCGAACTGTCTCTTAGGAGTCTTCTTAAGTCGCTGCCTCTTACGTCCGACGTTACAAGGCGCTGTCTACAGTGAAGGTCCTGAATTAGCGGACATCGGTTGCTCTGGAATCGATTTTTGACTCCTTTTGCATGACAGTGTTAAGAAAGACGGCACTTTCTATGCAAATTAAACATTGCACTAAATTCTTTTAATAGCGTTTATTTCGACATGTGTTAACTTAACAATAACATGTCATAATAGACAAATATATAAATTAATATTAATTAATATAATAATATAATATATAATATTTTCATGTAAGCTGTAGTGGCCGTGAAACGAACGGGGTTTTACAATCATAGTTGATGGACAAACAGCTGATAACACTCTTCACCAGCTTCAGAAACAATGTGAAGTGTCAGTTGGTTGTATAGCGCACTTATGGAATGAATACGATGAGATGACAGGGTGGAGGTTTAATACCCCTATCTCACCTACGCGGGGCCGTAAGTGCGGTTCATTATGATTCGGCGCGAGTTTTGGTGCTGTTATTACGTTTCCATTTTACCACGCAAAAAAAATAAACATGTGGAAGCTCGCGGACCTGGCAGATCTTCGCGGACCGTCGGGCGCCGGTCACTCGAGGCAGATCACGGTGCCTAATACCCCTCTCTCACCTGTGTGGCCTGACTCATCTCCGTGAGCTGCCGCGATTGCCCACGACGTTCCTTTAACGTTCCGCGACGTTCTGCAAAGTCTGCAAGCTTCCGCGAGGACCAGCAAAAAATTAAACGTTGAATTTTTCACGCGGAAAGATGAAAACGTAATCACAGCGCAAAAACTCGGGGTGAATCATGATCAAGCCTACGGCCACAGCGCGAGACCGTGCAGGTTAGATAGGGGTATAACACACCGCATCTCACAGCGAGTCAAACCACATAAGTGAATACTGTAGGGGTATTAAACATTACAATCACTCAGAAACATGAATGGATGCAGGGTTTGAAACTCCCAAGGTTATTTTCTCATTTAACTAAATCAAATTTCATAAAAATAAAACGTGTCAAAAGAAAAACCCATAAAGTCATGGATAATGGATAATGATCAATGAAACATATTTTAAACAAAAAGCAGAGAGCAGCTGGACATCGGGACGGGGAGTGTACAGTAAGTACGACGCGTTGGTCTGGCACGCGCAGGTCTGAGCAGCTCAAGAAGCTCCATAATCTGTTGCCTTGAAAGGCAAAACGTTTATTTTATATATTTTTTAATAACGGCCACGGGGAAAATATGAAAAGGGCTGAAGTTTTGTCTAAAGGATAAATGTACATGACCCACACGGCTCCACGGACCGCGCCGTCTTCAGTTTAACACAACACCACGCTGTATCGCTGCCTAATTGTTCGCCACCTGCTTAATATTAATTGTGATTGGCAATTTTAATGCATTAGTCACATTATGAAATAGGCTAATTAAAAGTCACTCTATTAGTTCTGATATCAAATAAAATAACATTCTTAAACAGGTCTACAGTATATTCCATCATTAATACGACTTTGATAACGTGCCATAATGTGCTTCCATATACCGCTGATTTATAAAGACTGCTGCTCAGTGGCGGCGACTAGCGTCTTGAGCTGAAACTACGCTAAGTATGAGTTAAGGTTGGTCCAGACCAACCTTACGAACGTCTGACTTAGCTAAGAGATACTTAGCGTAAGAACGTTTCGAGAAATGCGCCATAAAGTTAAGAGAGAGGTTAAGGTACAGCTTAAGAACTACTTAGAGATAAGAAGCTTTCGAGAAACCGGGCCCTGATCATTCATAATACTGTGAGTATTTACTGTAGTGTATAGTTTCACACACACACACACACACACACACACACACACACACACACACACACACACACACACTACCTGAGTTGAGATGCTTTATTTTAGTTTAATGTGAAAGTGTGCTGAAAAGCTGAGAGTGAATGAAGCTCCTCTTGTTCTGTGGATTTTAAACACACACATCTCATCCTGCACAATGTCTGACAATATTCTTCTACAGCATTAATAATATGTGGCCTGTTACACACACAGCTGTCCTTATTACACACATTCAGTATGAAGTGTTTATGGGGACATTTAATAATCACCATGGTTTATGAGGACTCACCTTTCTGAACATCCGTCCAGTAAAATATATGTTGCATGAACACACACACACACACACACACACACACACACACACACACACTCATAAAACAAGCGTAAGGCAGATAGAGGGGATGCACCTGCACAGGAAAGCTCACACTCGCACACACACACACACACACACACACACACACACACACTCACAGACACACACACACACACACTCACACACACACACACACACACACACACACACACTTGCACTAAATCAGAACTGTTAATAGATGTTTATCAGCAGAATTCTGTCTCTACACCACATGCAGTGCCGGATCTAGTGTGTGTGGCGAATCTCCCCTTCAGAACGCTGACAAAAAATAATAGATAAATAAAAACACTCTTGCCTTAATTTTTCTAACTTTTTTCATTCATTTGGAACAAAACAAAATAATTATTATAACTTTTATATATTTTATGTAGTTAAGCAGTATAATAACACAGGTTAATAAACACAAGTGTGATTAAAGTCTATTTTATTACATACATGATATTACACTCATAAAGTGATGACAGCTGCATTATTATTATTATTATTATTATTATTATTATTATTATTATTTATAAAACTTAAATCTAGGATCTTGTTAAAAGTTGAATGTGAGATGTTACTGGGGCTCAGCAGATCAGTACTGGGGCACGTGCCCCGGGGTTCCTGCAGGAGACCTGAGGTGATGTCCATCTCATCCGCTCCCTCCCCATCTCGTACAACTGAGTGGGAGAGCTTCAGTCAGTCCCCTGCCTCGTCCACAAACTAGAATCAGGGCTGGAGATTAATGTCCCACACGGTGACGTGAAAATATGTGGCCCACAAAAGACTGATAGAAAACTGATCATGCAAATGTTATCACTATCCTGAGCTTTCAGATCAGTGCCGCCGCTGGCAGGATGTCACCCCGGGTAGCTGTCACTTAATCAACCCTGTGTGTGTGTGTGTGTGTGTGTGTGTGTGTGTGTGTGTGTGTGTGTGTGTGTGTGTGTGTGTGTGTGTGTGTGTGTGTGCGCAAGCTTTCCTGTGCAGGTGCATCCCCCTTCTCTCTGCCTTACTCCCTGTGTGTTAGTGTGTGTGTGTGTGTGTGTGTGTTAGTGTGTGTGTGTTAGTGTGTGTGTGTTAGTGTGTTAGTGTGTGTTGTGTTGTGTTGTGGTGCAGTGACTCTGGACCAGTTGGACGAGGGGACAGTTGGACTGATGATGGTGTCTTTGCTGGACGCTTGGTAATACAGAGGTTTATAATGGAGTGGGCGTGGCTCGCTCTCTTTTAGATGTTTCCAGAATTTAATGTCCCTTTAGTGTATTTTTATCAGTAACTGATCTCGGCCTAATTCTGGCCTTCACGCGTTATTCCTGGTGTTTCTATTAAAATCATTCTGCATTCAGTGTCTCGATTGTGTGTTTGTCCCATGTGTGGACTTGCTGGTGTGTGAGCGACACCCACACGTCACTGACACACAGGGTGATGGGTTCAATCATTGATTCAAATATTTTGAGCCAAATGGAATTTCTACAAATGTTTGTCTTTTAATGGTGTAGAATTATATGTAAATATTTAGTTATTATAAAGTTCAGTCTCGTGTGTGTAGTTTAAATGATTGTTTTGTCCCCTGAGAGCTGGATCTTTGTGGAAGATGACAGTTTCAGTCTTGCTGAGGTTGAGTGTAAGTGTCCAGGTCTGACAGGACTGCTGCAGCAGGTCCAGGTTGTCCTGTAGTCCCTGAGCACCGGGGGACAGCAGGACCAGGTCGTCTGTGTACAGCAGGAGTTTAATCTCTGAGTCGTGTAGAGTGAGACCGGGCGCCGCAGACCGCTCTAGGACAGAGGACAATTCGTTTATATATATATTGAATAATGTTGGACTTAAACTGCAGCCCTGTGTCACTCCGCGCTCCTGAGAGATGAAACGTGTTTGTTTGTTGCTAATTCTTATTCCACACTCGTCTCCTGTGGACATGGACTTAATGAGATCATATGATTTCCCCCCTACACCACTCTCTACCTCTCTATAGAACAGGCCTCGGTGTCTAATGAAGTCAAAAGACTCGGAAATCAATAAAACAGGACAATATTTTAGAGTTATTTTGAATAACATGTATTTGGGTGAGTGTGTGTAGGGTGTAACTGTGATCAGCTGTGTGGCAGTTTGGGAGAAATACGATCTGACTTTTACTCAGGACATTGTAAAGTCTCACTCTCACACACACACACACACACACACACACACACACACACTCTCTCTCTCTCTCTCTCTCTCTCTCTCTCTCTCTCTCTCTGTGTGTGTGGCGGAAGAGAGACGATGCCCGAGCAATTCAGTGTAGAACCGTGTGTGTGTGTGTGTGTGTGTGTGTGTGTGAGCATGCATGCAAGAGTGCAGGCTTTCCTGTGCAGGTGCACCCCCCCCCCTACCTGCCTTACACCCGGTGTGTGTGTGTGTGTGTGTGTGTGTGTGTGTGTGTGTGTGTGTGTGTGTGTGTGTGTGTGTTTATGTGACATGTATCTTATTTGGTGAATGTTCAAACACTTTATAATGGTCGTGTTTTTTCCTAAATTAGAGTTCATGAGTCTGTGTGTGTGTGTGTGTGTGTGTGTGTGTGTGTGTGTGTGTGTGTGTGTGTGTGTGTGTCTCATGCCTGTCCTGCTCTCCTCTAACAGGAAGTCTCCTCTCTGAAGAACAGCATTCTGGGTATGAGCATGTGGATGATGAGCTTCTCTCAGGTAAAAAAGGCCAGAGTGTGAGTTTGTCTGACTCCATTAACTGAAAGATATTCGAATTGCAATTAAAGATGAGAAATGACTAAATGTGTCGTTTCTGAGACGTGATTATGATGTATTGTATAGAAGAATTACAGTAACTCCAGTGTTTTAATGCTGACACATGAGATCTCACAATCAACCTTATCTTACTTTAAGCTTCTGAAATCCCTCTTATCACATTTATCAAAGCTTCTTTGGATGAGGATTTTATTGAGTATAAATGTGTTTAAAAGCCCAAACACACAAACTCTTCTTTTTCCAGTAAAGTCTGGGATTGGAGAAAAGGCGGAGTATTATGATGATGTCATCGACACCAGTGACTTCATAAGTGGGTGCAGTTGTTAACTGATAAACAGATAAATTGAGTGACTTGACATTAAACCATGAGGTCAGAATGTGATGGAGCTGTTTGTACAGAGCCTCTGCTTTTATTTCATTTAGGTGATACAGGAAGAGTTGAGCCACCAGAGGACTACGATGATGTCGTCACTGCTGGACCCATCGCTGATCACGTGGAGGGTGTGCTTCACACACACACACACACACACACACACACACACACACACACACACAGACTGCAGATGAGTGTGTTTATTGGTTTGTGTGTAGTGACATTTTTGACATGTATACGATGTCATTTCGCATTGTGTCATCAAATCCACAGTGTACAAACTGCCACTTCAGTAAACTTTAAATCTCTTTAAATCTCTGTGTTTTGGTGTAGAGGATGAAGCTGAGAATTATGATGAGGCCATTACAGCTGATCAGAAGTCAGTTATACTGACAGGTATGATAATAATGTGACAGTGTCGCATCCACAAGCATCCAAATGATCATTAATGACATTGATGTGGATTTAATAGCTTTTATCTCTACATTCTGACAGAGGACGTGTCCGAGAACTATGATGATGCAGTTACGGCTGAAACAAACACAAACATCACCACAGGTCAGGGAGTTTCTCTGTTATTCAAAAAATCCCCTTAAACATTTCTATAATCAACTTTAAACAATGTGCTGCTGAATTCTGCATTCTGATTGATGTTGATTAATTTTCTATAACAGCAGCTCTGACATACTGCAGCTGTAAATCACAGGTTTATATTAATGCACTCGTTCCACTACATTATGGTTTCTATAGTAACAGCTCATCCACAGGGACGTGTACAGCAGACGCTCCACATTAACTGATGAAAAACAAACACACAACAAAAAAGTCTTGCTATAAGTGTAGTAAAGTGTAGCTCCAAGAGCTCACAGTGCTGAGACGCTAAATGCTGATTAACATCAACATCTCGTCTGCTGCATTTCACACAAGTCACACTCACATCGAAAACAACTCAACAATTCATAATGTGGGGAATTAATTCATGCATTTCATTTTAAATAATCACAAAAATTTTATTTAAGCTTTATTTTTTTTACCTTCTTATGATATATATATTTATTTATTTTCATAATGCTGCTGCGATACAAGTCACACCCACATCTAAAACAATCAGAAGTAAATAATGTCATTATTGTCATTAATAAAATTACTTCTGTCTATTATTTTATTTTACCATCCTTGAACTTATTTGTTTAAATGCTAAAAGCTTACACCATTTTCCATTAATTATTAGAATTAGTGCCCCATCTGCTGCATTTAATATAAGCCACACCCACATCTAAAACAATTCAGCAAAATTTATTTTACATAATGAATTTTTAACAATTTTTAACAATATTTTGAATCCTAAAAATCTGCATTAATATCACTGAACAATAATTAATTAAATAATGTTAAATAAATTAATTTAATCTGTTTCCTGTAACATATAATTATTAATTTCTATGAAAGTACCACTTGAGCAAATCTAAACTGAATTTAAAAATACTAATGAAAAAAAGCAACATGTTATAAAGTGCTAAGATTTAATGTGACATGAAAAGCGCCCCTACCGGCTCAGAGGAAGGGAAAAACACTTGATGTAATATTACATTTTAATTATTAATTAAATGATATTTAAATGTAGAAATAAAATTCATATAATAAAAAATATTATACATGTTATATTTCATATAATTAAATTATTTTATTACATATTTTATTAGTAATTAATATATTTACTTATTACAACATTTCATGTGAATCTCTCCTGTGTGATCATTAGGTGCTATTAACAATGAAGATTTTTAAATACATTTTATTTAATTATTAAATAAAATAATCATCATTTCATTCATTTAACAGTTAAACAGGTAAAATGAATTACAACACATTCTACTTAATCTTTTTTTCATTAATATTATTATTATTATTATTATGGAAGTTACAATCATCTAAACAAATTTTTCTTAGGCATAAACATTTCAAATTAATTAAAAATATTAACAAATAAATCTGTTAAATCAGTTAAATCCATATTACCGTAAAGATTAAAATATCAGGAACTTTATTTCTGACAGCACATTTTCTGTCATGCCACTGCCTAATGAACAATAAAATATTAATAAATGTTAAGGGAAGATCTGAAATAGGACATTTTTAGGAAGGAGGAATTTGAAGAGATTTAGTGGAATCTATGTGCATTAATACTCTGATCATTACGGCTCTCCGGTTCTCCCAGGATATCCCAGGTGGTGTTATGCAAATTAGTATGTGGTGCTTTTATAAATAAAACTTATGATTTTATTTATACTGTTGTTTTATTTTATTATCATTTTCAGCAAATGTCATGTATTAATTATACAGAGCTTCCTTTAATAAATCCTTTTTATTTAATATTGTGGATAATTTTTACCCACAGTTGTTGTGAATTATATCATGTTTAATTGATCCATGAGTTGCGAAAACAACAACATGTTAATGTATTGACGTTCTATTGTGGTGAGAAGGAAACACTTTTAATATGTGGGCGGGGCCCTTGTGGTAAGGCGGAGCTCTAGGTGACCGTCTGTATTACCTGTTGGACAGCCGGAACTGATGAGGACATAAAAATAAAAATGTCGGTTGAATGAGATTTTAACATCACAATCTACAACTAAACAAATAAAAATTGCATTGAAATACCTTATAATATTTTTACTACTAATAAATAAATAAACGTCTTAACGAAGGCTGAAATTCCATCTTATAAACAGTGCTATAATTTCTTCTCCTCTTACTGCAGTAAAGCTCCAGCAGGCGACTTCATCAGCTCTCACCTCCATATCTCAGTGGTTATAGTGGAGTCTCTGGATAGTAGCTTTCACACACTAATGGGAAAATGCAGCGTTCCTATTGGTTAATCCTTTTTCTCACTACAGCAGCTGGTCGACAATAAAACATCATTAAACGTTTATAATTTAATAGTGTATATATTTAAATAGTTACTTTTCGCTCCTCACTTGCATGGAATCCTATTTTAATTTCACAACTTAGTGTTAATATAAAATCAGTATAATTAAGTTAATATGTATTAGTTTATATATTTAAATGATTTCTGTTATCTTTATTTTTCATATAAACGTCGTGTTCTACTCAGTAACTCAGTATTTTACTATAAGATCAACACACACACTGGTTTATTACTTCTTCATGTATTTGTTGATTAGACAATCCAGAAGATTATGATGATGTCATCACTGAGGAACAGGATGGAGGAGAGACAGAAGGTGAGGGACCTCTTGTTTATTCTGTAATGTACATAAGTGCACAGGCAGCAAAGTCAAAGATTAGATTATATATGATTAGATTATATATGGTATATAATAAATATCAACTTTCAGAAGAGTTTTTACAACAAATGTTCTCTCTGTTCTGTCATTTAACAAGTGCATTTATTAAAGAGTTTAGATAAGACCTACTGTAAATATTACCTGTGATATATAATATAAACATCAGCTGACTGTTTTTACAACAAATCTCTGTTCTGTCATTTAACAAGTGCAGCCAGATTTATTACACACTTTACATAAGACCTGTATATTTATGGCTCTTTTACTTCCACATGTTTATAAACACAATCTTGTAAGGACTGGAATCTATTTATTCCAAACATTTAAGAGGAAAATAGAAATGTAATACTATATAAAATGTATTATTGTTTTGTAGCATTTCTACAGTTGAATCAGTTTGTAAAATGATGTGAAATTTGATGGACATCTCTATCACATCTTATACACATGGCCTGTGTTAATATTAAGAAAACTCATCTGATAAATGTCCTCTATTCTCTTCATTTATTGTTTAAAGATCAAAGAAATCCTACATAGTGCATCATTTACTGTATTTGAAGGTTTTACAAAACAATGACTATTAATCCAATACAAAGGAGATATTAAAGAGGTAAATGTGTTTATTTTACAGAATATGATGAGGTGGAGGAGAAATCTCAGAAAGACAGGGACCATGTGACTGAGACACGCCCCCAAAGGCCTTTTCTCAGGAAATTACATTTCAACTTTTATAAACACAAACAATGATTTGATTCTACTTCCAATAATTTCCTGCATTCTGAAGCATCTTCATTTTCTCACCTTGTTATTAGCAAATAGATTAGGGAGAGTTAAATCAGCTCCATTATTACTGAACCAAATGTTTCCAGCTTTCCTTTTACAACACATTTCTGACAATTCATCTGAATATCTTGTCTTTGTAAACAATATGCAACAATATATACGTCTAGGTTTCATGCTGTGTGTTTAACTATAAAACATATGATTGAAATGAATGTTTTGTTGCAGTCTCTATTAGGGAGATGTGTATGTTGGAAGTTTCATTACGGATTCTCAGATTTTCATGTGAAATTCTCAGGTTTCCTTCAAACTCTCCAATTTCTTTCCTTATTCTCAGGATTGTGTTTAATAATCTAATATTTCTTTAATATTCTCAGATGGTTGTTTTGTGATCTCAGGTTTTATTCAATATTCTCACTTTTTAATGAGTGACGGCTCGTTAATTTTAATGTTACATCTTAATAAACAATATACAAGTAAAGGTGACTTTTTAGCCTCGCAGAATGAGAACAATTCAATATTTTACATTATGCAGAGTTTTATTTACTTTTTCTCCTATTGTGTAACAATCATCTATTTTTATACAATTAATGAAATGAAAGTGTTTTAATGTTTATTATATTTTGTATATTGTGATGATCTGTGTTTGAGTTGAGTAAATCACATGCAGGGAAAAATTAATATCACACACGTGTTTACTGCTCTACTGCACCATGTTTATGTTTTTATTGTGTTTATTTTAGGACTTTTTTGGAATTACAAATCAAATGTCACTGTTCTTGTACAATAACAATAAAGATTCTATTATATTCTCAGAAACACAGATAAATACACAAACTCACATAAAAACATTTACATTATTTTAAAATAAATCAGAATTAAACACATGATGAGGACTTACATTAACACAAAATTCAAATTAAAATTCAAACTTTATTAGTCACATACACAATCATACACAGTATAATATGCAGTGAAATGCTTTATACGACCGCCAGTGACCTTAAAAAAAGAAAAAAAAATCTTGTACGTAAAATAAATAATCAATAAAAAGGAAATACTAAAGAAATGATTTTAACTAGTAAAATTAACTGTGCATAAGGGCATAATAAAATATTGCAAAAATACACAGTGATCACGTGGTGTCATGACTAGACATGTTCCAGTGATTAGAATAAATGTCCTGTGTCTTCATCTTTCAGCTGACCGAGTTGTAGATGTGATTTAAAAGCGCTCGGACAGTAATGTTACAGTAGGTAGTCAATGAGAATGTCTATTACCGCCGCGACAGTCTGAGCATCAGGCGAGACTGGTTCAGGGGGGTGTTCTTCGTACGTCGCTTGAAACATCCGGGATGAATTGACACATCTAAGATGAGATCATCGTGCTAATCAAGACCTGGCTAAATCGGTTCTTCGAGCACACCTGTTGTTGATGATTAGTATGGCCGGATTGAGTTGTCTAGGATTATTGTGCGTTGGTTTAAAAGGCGATATGCATCGACAGTAGAAACACTGATCACAACCCCTTTGATTGGTTGACGGAATGACAAAAGTTGTTGTTGTTGTTGGTCTTTCGGCTGCTCCCGGCAAGGGGTCGCCACAGCGGAATATCCAGTCCGCACAACAACTTGGCACAGGTTTTTACGCCGGATGCCCTTCCTGACGCAACCCTCCCATTTTTTTTTATCCGGGCTTGGGACCTGACGAAATGACAAAAGAACGAGCTCAATTTTTTTTGTAACACCTGTTATGCTCTGAAATGCCCCCCCTCCCCCCCACGTGTTATGCGCTGAAATGCCTCCCTGCCATGGATCCCCCCACCACCACACACACGTAATCGCTATCAAATATTATATTAGAACATAATATGCGCATATGTTTTACAAATTACATGAGACAATAAAATAAAATAAGAAATATGAAAATAAATATGTTGTATATAGAAAAATAGAAATATGAATATTTTTTTCAAAAACATGTATACTTTTATATTGTTTACTTTATAATAAAATTAGTTTTGTCCAATTTTTCATTATAAAAAAATAAAAATAAATGTGTTACAAAATAAACATTATACATGAATTTGAATTAATGGTCTTGAGGGCTGTCTCGTGCCTAGAGTTTATTATAATAAAAAACCTATGAATTTATGTTCTAATATAATATTTGATATCAATTATATACAGTGGTGTGAAAAACTATTTGCCCCCTTCCTGATTTTTTATTCTTTTGCATGTTTGTCACACTTAAATGTTTCTGCTCATCAAAAACCGTTAACTATTAGTCAAAGATAACATAATTGAACACAAAATGCAGTTTTTAAATGAAGGTTTATGTTATTAAGGGAGAAAAAAAACTCCAAATCTACATGGCCCTGTGTGAAAAAGTGATTGCCCCCCTTGTTAAAAAATAACTTAACTGTGGTTTATCACACCTGAGTTCAATTTCTGTAGTCACCCCCAGGCCTGATTACTGCCACACCTGTTTCAATCAAGAAATCACTTAAATAGGAGCTACCTGACACAGAGAAGTAGACCAAAAGCACCTCAAAAGCTAGACATCATGCCAAGATCCAAAGAAATTCAGGAACAAATGAGAACAAAAGTAATTGAGATCTATCAGTCTGGTAAAGGTTATAAAGCCATTTCTAAAGCTTTGGGACTCCAGCGAACCACAGTGAGAGCCATTATCCACAAATGGCAAAAACATGGAACAGTGGTGAACCTTCCCAGGAGTGGCTGGCTGACCAAAATTACCCCAAGAGCGCAGAGACGACTCATCCGAGAGGCCACAAAAGACCCCAGGACAACATCTAAAGAACTGCAGGCCTCACTTGCCTCAATTAAGGTCAGTGTTCATGACTCCACCATAAGAAAGAGACTGGGCAAAAATGGCCTTCATGGCAGATTTGCAAGGCGCAAACCACTTTTAAGCAAAAAGAACATTAAGGCTCGTCTCAATTTTACTAAAAAAACATCTCAATGACTGCTAAGACTTTTGGGAAAATACCTTGTGGACCGACGAGACAAAAGTTGAACTTTTTGGAAGGTGCGTGTCCCGTTACATCTGGCATAAAAGTAACACAGCATTTCAGAAAAAGAACATCATACCAACAGTAAAATATGGTGGTGGTAGTGTGATGGTCTGGGGTTGTTTTGCTGCTTCAAGGCCTGGAAGGCTTGCTCTGATAGATGGAACCATGAATTCTACTGTCTACCAAAAAATCCTGAAGGAGAATGTCCGGCCATCTGTTCGTCAACTCAAGCTGAAGCGATCTTGGGTGCTGCAGCAGGACAATGACCCAAAACACACCAGCAAATCCACCTCTGAATGGCTGAAGAAAAACAAAATGAAGACTTTGGAGTGGCCTAGTCAAAGTCCTGACCTGAATCCTATTGAGATGTTGTGGCATGACCTTAAAAAGGCGGTTCATGCTAGAAAACCCTCAAATAAAGCTGAATTACAACAATTCTACAAAGATGAGTGGGCCAAAATTCCTCCAGAGCGCTGTAAAAGACTTGTTGCAAGTTATCGCAAACGCTTGATTGCAGTTATTGCTGCTAAGGGTGGCCCAACCAGTTATTAGGTTCAGGGGGCAATTACTTTTTCACACAGGGCCATGTAGGTTTGGATTTTTTTTCTCCCTAAATAATGAAACCCCTCATTTAAAAACTGCATTTTATGTTTACTTGTGTTATCTTTGACTAATAGTTAAATGTGTTTGATGATCAGAAACATTTTGTGTGACAAACATGCAAAAGAATAAGAAATCAGGAAGGGGGGCAAATAGTTTTTCACACCACTGTATATATATATATATACACTGTATATATATATATATATATATATATATATATATATATATATATATATATATTATGGCAAGCCGTGTATATATATATATATATATATATATATATATATATATATATATATATATATATATATATATATGCACAATACTTTTCTTTCCCCACGTGAGTCAGTCCACGTCAGCGCTCTTTAACCAATCAGATGTGACCTCACCATTTCAACCAATCATAACCCGACAGGAGCGCAGCCTTAATCATGTTTACATGAAATAAACCTGCTACCGAGCAGGTTCAAGCTTACGGACATGTTGCTATGACAGCAAATGCGAGATGAGCATCGGAGAACGAAACAATCCAAGATCAGGACAAATCCACAACAATCAAATCCAGCTAACTGAGTTAGTGACGTACGAAGAACACCCCCCAGTACGACGGATACGGGTGTTTACTCGGCGTTACGGACGCGTTTTGTCCTTCCGGTAAAATTGTCTCCCAGATAGACTGAATGAGCCTCAGCTTCCCCGAACAAGGTTTGTCTCTCTCACTCATTGGGACGTTGAACTAAGTTGTACGTTATGTGTTTTTAAAGTGTTTTGATTTTCACTTGTCAAATACGTCATTCGTGCTCTTTAGCCAATCAGATGCGACCTCACCATTCAACCCATCACAGCCCTGCAGGAGCACTCAAGTAGCTCAGCTTTACACACCTTTTGCTCAGTCTGAGTTAATTACAGCGGAAATCAAGTTTTACCTCCTCAAACCAAGAACAGGATGCACGTCTAAGTTATTACTTTATTTCGTAATGTTTCATTAATGAACTTCACTGAAAATAAAACAGCTAAACACTTTATCATCTTTATAAACACTTCACCCTCATTAGTATTTTATTTGAAAATAACCTTCAACCCAGAGTATTTTTTTTTTTTTTGGAGTTTATGTTTTTGTTGCATGAAATAAGGTTGTTTTCTCTGTAGCTGTTAATTGTGTAAGTGGCCACTAGAGGTCGCTAGAGGTAATTCCTTCACAGTCAGGTTATTCATGTGACAGGGTTTGTGACTGTAAGCCCAGGAACCTGTATAGTCCATCAACAGTTTCACTGCTCAGATTTATTGTGTCCAAGAAGCTCAGTACATGTAAGTAAACTCAGTTTGTGTAATTCTAGTGCTGTGCAGTGTAAAACTGTTTAAGCTGCTTTGCCTCATCTCCACGTTTGTGTGATGTTTAGCCCAAAGACTTTAAAGCTAAGATAAAATAAAATATACCTTTATTCGTCTCACAGTGGGGAAATTTCAACATTACAGCAGCAAAGAACAATGTGCAAACATAAAGGAGTGACAGTTCCGTGTATAAAGACAAAAAGAGGAAAATAGACAATCAAAAATAATTAAATTATTTATATACAGTACAGTGTATAAATACAAAGCAATAAAAACATTATTTACACTTTCAAATCAAATTGCACATCATCTACATCAGAAAGCAGCAAGTTTAAAGTTTGCACCCTTGGTGAGCGGAGCGAGGTGTGTGTGTGTTTTTTGGTTCCATGTTTAAGAGATGGAAAATCTTTAATGTTGCAAAATTTCTACATTGACTGGAATTTCTGGAATTTTGCTCTGTTGTTTATCTTTTACGAGAAAAGTAATGGGAAAATTAATGTGTTTATAGATGTGACGGTTGACCCCTAGAGGGCGCCTAACGCCCACTTTTGGTTTTAGTTTGTAGTTTGTTTTTGTTTGATATTTGACTTCAGTTCCCAGTTTGCACCTCGGTCAGGTGACGTAGAAGCTCACCTGAACCGAGGGAAGTTAATTTGTTTATGTTTGTTATAAATAGCCTGACTGAACAGCAGTCAGGCGTCTAGCTTTTGTTATAGTTAAGTTCCGTTTGTGTTTGGAGTTTATGTTTGCCTTTAAATGCCAAATAAAAGGACATTGTTAAACCGTCAGCTCGCTTCCTCCGCATTCATGCCACGCACACACTCCAGACGCAGACATAGAGGGAATCGTGACAATAGATCAAATTATTGTTTGTGTTTATATTGTTTTAAACAGTGTTATTGGTTTAAAAAGGGTTATTTAATGTGCATGGCATATGTACAAAAGCATGATGATGCACTGTAAAGGTGGAAGGGATTTATTTGTAATTTTGTATTATGCCAAAGGCTTATTAACAGAGGACAACATGACCCCTGGGGCGTGTTCCAGAAAGCTTGGTTAACTTACCATTTGGTTAATCTTAACCTCTGGGTTGATTAACCCCAAACCCGCATACCGAGAGTATGTTGGTTCCAAAACACCTGATAAGATTAAGTTTAATCCCCTCTACTGGTTACCCAGAGTTAGTGCGCGTGCACGGTGCGTACATAAAGACATTTTCAATGGATCGACGATTTCACGAGTCAAAATAGAACATCAAAATGAAAAAAGAGAGCGCATTACTTCAGAGAGGTTTTAATACACGCATATGAGGAATTTAAGCCAATAATAATGAAAAAAAAAAAGCAATACGGCTGCATCGGCTAAAGAAATAGAGTTGACTCGGAAAAAAATAAAAGACAGAGTAAATGTGTGAGTGTATTAAATTCTTAATATGACATCGCCTCTCCTTTTATTATAATGCAAAAATAAACACCCCTTCCGCATCCTTTTGGCTGTTAAATGAAAGCATTTACTTTTCCTGCCATTAATTTCTTTAGGTTAAAATACCAGTGTATACTGACTGTATGGTTTCTTATTTAATAAGGCTTAATCCTTCTGGAGGCAGAAGCCAAGTGAATATGAAACACAAAAACGTTCTGCAAAAAGGTAATATCTTATTACACGATCACTGAACTATTTATTAAACACGGTTTAGTATATTCGTTCTGTCATGTAGCTAATAGAAAGAAGGCTGAAGCCCATCTAACTGCCCCCCCCCCCCTCACCCCATCTGAGGAGTTCTGGCTCTGTCCCTTAATAAAGGGCCACCAGTGACACTAACATGGTGAAGTGTAAGTTTACCACTATGGTTTGTTTTCATTATATGAATTAATAAATTACTATCTCTATCACTTAAAGGCTTTTGAACATGCTTAACGTTTTTATGCAGGCTTACTGTATTTAACTGCCCATGATGTATACAGTAGGCTATTGTGATCTTAGCTGTATTACTTTGACATGTTTTTTCCTGCATTAGTGGTTTTTTCTTTGATAATATTGAGAATTTTATGCTGGGTTGTATTTTCTTATAGATACTGGGTTGATTAGATAAAGGGATTATATTATTGGACGCTACAGAAAGAACACAGTCTGTCACAGTTGCAAGTGTTTTGTTGTCAGGTACCTTTAGTTGCTTTTAGGTTTTGTTTTTTTCTTTTTTGCCAGATAACGTATACTTGCATATTTTCACTGAAGGATGAAGATGAAGAGACACATCTGCTGTGACAGAAGTGGACAATGCTGGTAGATCCACCGAGGTGGGATGCATACCATTATAATGCAGCGCCCCCTTTTTACATTAGAGTAACAAACGGTCATTGTTCTTTCACAGTACATACCTGGGGATTTCTTCACAGATGAAGGTCCTTCAACCTCAATGCACGATCTAAGCGGTGTAAGAATTTGTGTGCAGTTGTCCATATTTACATTTTATTATCTGACAGAATCTCAGAATTTATTTAATTATTTTTGAATAATAATTCCTAGTTTCCTTCCTACTGTAGTTGCCAGGAGCTGTATAAGGTCCATCTTCAAAAACAAATAAGAAAAAGTGACATGGAGATGGACCTTCTACAGCTTCAAATGGAAGAGAAAAGGCTATCCATTAAAAAAAGCAACACTAGAAATTTAATTACTGGAGCATCGCCTTAAGGTGAGAACTTGTGCGTATATTAATCTGTTGCGTGTTAAAAGTGTTGTGTATATAAAGCAATGTCATAAAAAACCACACATTTTATTTCATTTTACTTTCATTGTTTTTCAGGAAAAAAAGAAATGAACTGTACAGCAGACCAGTGCAAACTATTTAATAAAAGTAATTTTGACAAATCCTGTCTCCCAAAAGTCTTCCATCTCTGTTGTGTGTAAAAATCTGTAGAGGTTTGTGGTGGAAATTCTGAAAACAATATAAAGACAAGTAATTCATACACTGGGTAAGAGCAAAGTAACAAAGGTTTTATTTCAAACTTCTGCAGAAGGACCAGTCTCATACAGCAAACAGTTGCAGCATAGAGAAAAGGTAATCTCTTTCTCTAGCTGACCTATTTTATACACAAACATCTCTGCTAACATAATCAACGCCCCGTACGTGAAGTTCCTGCATTCAAACTCATGACTCTTTATCTGACCCAGACCAGATGTCTATACTTTATCATTTATTCATGGACAACTACAATCAGGTTGTTTCTATTCTGTTCTCGGCCTTGTGTCTCTAAGCTTCGACAAACAAGTTCAAACTTCTACGGCCTACGTTACACACTTACTACAAGAATCAAATAGGATTAATACATAATTAAAATATCATTTTTCCATTACAATTTCCCCCTTTTGTCATTCTATGACAACCTAAATATTTTAATTCTACAATTCAAAACAATACTAATAAGCTATGCATTAGGTAAATTTCATCAGATATTGTCTCTCCAACCTGGGTTTTTAACAACATCATCACTAGCACTCTAATGCACACAGAGGACACTACAGCTGTTTTTATTGGGATAGTCCCCTGACACAAAAGCATTTTTTGAAAAATTCTGCAATCTACTTAAATATACATGCTTTATATTTCCCTAAAGATTTACATTATGTCTTCTTCCATATCATGATCTAAACATTCAAAATGATAGTCACCGGAATTTTGAACTCTGTCTGAAGTCGGGTCGTCCCAGTCCGGTTTACATTCTATGTTGTCAGTCTGTCTTAACATTTGATATTTTACTGTGTTCAGAACTAGTCCCTGTATACATCTGCAAATACAGGGTGTTATACAGAGGCCTAACAAGATCATAATCCCGATTGGTAAAACACTATAAACCAGCCAATAACCCCAGCCTCCCCACAATTGCGTTAACCACGAGATCCAAGACTCTACTTGGGGAGGTGGTTGCAAAGCCTTCTTCATGTGGTTTATGATGTTACTGATATTCTGATGATTGTCAGGAATATAAAAACAACAAGAGGTGTTTAGAACTTTACACACTCCACCTCTCTCGGCCAGTAAAATATCCAGAGCCATTCTATTTTGAATTGTGATCTCTCTAACCTGCTTAAGTTCATCATTTACTAACTGCAAGGCATTTACGGTGTCATTTTTTAGTATCAGTAACATGTATGCTAAACCATTTACCTTGTTTAGGGCTACAGCTGTTCCTCCGCCGAGGAAGAGTGACCAGCCTACATTTACTCCTGGGCTAGTCCACGGGTCTCCTAAAGTGTAACCATGAAATTTAATAGGGATATCTCTTTTTCGTCTATTTTCTAACATCCGTGGCCCCCACGGATTTTCTGTGTGTACTGACACACTAGGAGTTACATATGCAGGATAACATGAGCCTGTCCAATTGAAATAACTAGGTAAGGTCACATATGCGTTTAACCCACACACCCACATTACTGTGTTTGTTGACGATAGTTCTATGAACGGACAACTACCATCATTTGGAAAATAATTACCATCTATACTACATTTAGGTGACCTACCTTTTGAACGATTGGTTATACGAACGTAAGTGGTGCACTCAGACCATCCTAAGTCAGGTTCCCCATTTTCCTTTTGATCTTGCACAACGCAAGTGTCTCCTTTTTGCCAAGGGACCATATAAGTAGAATTGTCTTCATATTTCTTAACAGGCAATGGGGAACAATAGCTCCCTGTCGCGTCAAAACATAGATTATTGGAATAATTACACCCAGGGACTGCTAAGTTTGGCCTCCCTGTTTGTTTGTAGTATGCAGATATCTGTAAGATGGCCACGGTGGTTATCGGTATGATACAAGACGTGTTGTCTGCATTTGCTTCTGCTGCTGTGACATTATTAAGGGGCAATGCTACCCAGCTCGAGGACATGGCATGGCATATCCAACATGAGCCATTGTGTATATCTGTCATATTATCAGCAATGTCTAATGATAGAGCACATCCCCAATTCCCAACACATCTATTGAGATTAGCGTTATGCCTTTTTATCATGCTGTCTTTTCTCTTTATTCTAGTTAAATGCATGTGGCTTGAGTTTGTTAAATAGATTTTATCATGTCCGTTTCTCTCAGTGTTCTCAGTAAAGCATATCAGGATAACCATAACTATTATTACTCCTAAGGCCACCCAGATTACTTTGGGGTGTTGTTGGAATTGATTGTCTTCTATCTTATCATTAGTTACAACACTTACTTTTAACTCTAATTACTTTTATATGTCACCAATATGTCACTACTGCTACTTTGACACCTTACAATTTCTTCATGTGTTGTTCTCAAATGTAGTGTACTTATTCTTGCGATGAATTTGAGTGGAGAGTTGTGGTTCTGCGTTGTTTCTGTCACTCTCGTTGGTTCTTCTGACCCATGCACTTTGCGTGCAGATGAAGGTCTGTTGGGGTTTACAGGAGAGGTTACTAGCACTTCACTGTTCACCCTTGTTGACCTCTGTGTGCTCTCTCTTTTGATTCTCTGGTTCTAGGACGCGCTTACAGTGGCTGGCGTGTATCCATGTTGCTCTTTCCGCTACCTTAACTGCTGTCTGCGTCACAAGGAGCACCTGGAACGGTCCCAGCCACCTTCTAGCTCTCCAACTCTTTCTCCTGAAGTCTTTTACCACTACCCAGTCCCCTGGCTTCAGGTTATGCAGGATTCCCTCTGCTGGTTGTGGCAAGGCCTCTTTCACTTGGGCCTGTACTTGAGATAAAACAGCAGAGAGTTTTGCACAATAACACAACATTTCATCTTCACAATGACCTGTTAGATTTCTAGCGATGGGTTTTGGTCCAATTCCAGTATTGGGTGGTCTGCCAAACAGAATCTCAAAAGGGCTTAATTTTGCTCTCCCCCTTACTCTAGTTCTCATGTACATTAATACTATGGGAAGTGCTTTGGTCCATGATATTCCCGTTTCATCACAGCATTTTGCAAGTTTGTTCTTTAATGTGGCATTTTCTCTTTCTACTGCACCCCCACTAGCTGGGTGGTATGCACAATGCTGTCTTAAATCTATTCCCAGACGTTCTCCTACTTGGTGGAGAGCCTGGTTTACAAAGGGAGTGCCATTGTCGCTACTTATTTTTTCAGGGATTCCCCAGCTGTCACGTTCTGCTATGGTGTTGGACTGTGGGCTTGGTGTTGAGGCATAGATGCAGAGGGGATGCAGTGAAACAGAAAAGAGTCTTTAATGAGAATAATAAACCAAACAAGCAAAACAAAACATGAACAAAGGAAGTTGGCTTAAACTTGGGAGCATAAAGAAACAGAACTACTAAACACTTAGACATAAGACTAGGGATTACATACATTGATACACAATACAGACATGGGATACAAACTGGACAAGACAAGACATACTAAACAGCCTAGAGGACTAAACACAAGGGACTATGCATGCAAGGGATAAACAAACACAAGACAGGCTTGGCTAGGTCTATTGGCTGAGCTGCACATTAGCTGCTAAGCTAGCTCATAGCTAATCAGACTAATGGCTACACCAGCCAGTAGCCTGAGACACAAGGGAATGAACAGACAAGGTACACAGCAGACTAGGTATGAAACAGACTAAGAACTCTAAAGGTTAGTGGCTAAAGATGTTAGTACCTAAACAGACTAAGGGCTAAGCAGACAATGAGACTAGACAGACACGAAGACTAGACAGACTAAGATCTAGACATGTTAGTATCACCCTCATTAGTATTGAAACAGACTACTAGCTAAACATGCAATGGGGGTTACTTACACAAAAGGGTAAACACAAAAGGCTAATTCTCCTAGAGGCTAATCCTGCTAGGAGACACAAAGACAAAGAGACAAACTAAATCAAAGCAAATACAAACTTAACTTAAAATGCTCCTGAAACAAAAAGGCCAACCATACTGTTTAAACTAAAACAGAAAAGAACAAAACAAAACCCACATAACAGAAATCAATGCTCGACCCAGTTTCCCAGAACAAACAGGTATTTATAAAAGTGCTAATGAACCTCCTCAGTTCAGGTGAGTATCCATGTCACCTGACCGAGGAGGCTTCTGGGAAACTGAGTCTAGGAACCAAAACTACAAAGTAAAAACACTGCCCTCTAGTGGGCAACCCTCACAGTACCCCCCCCCTTAAAAACGCTCCTCCGGAGCGCTAACGGAGGTCCTGGGTACCCTTCCCCATGTCCCGGGTCATTCCACCCGACTGCGACGCCGACGAGCAGGCTCCCCAAGGTGGGTGGGAGGGTGGGCGAGCTTGAATTGCCACCAAAGCCAGGCACCGGGTGCAGCAGCGGCCTGCACCCGAGGCTGGGTGGCGGAGGCAGCAATGGCTCGTCCTCGTGGCTGAGCGGCGGTGAGCTCATGACGTCGTCGGGTGGCGGAGGCAGCACTGGGCCGATGCCGCAGGCCGGGCGGCGGAGGCAGTGCCGGATCGCTGGTGTAGGCCGGGCGTTGGAGGCAGTGCTGTGTCGCTCTTGCCGGTGGAGCGTTGCCTGCAGCACTGAGTCGCCCTCCAAGTCGGGCGGCCGATGCAGCACTGTGTTGTCCTCACGCCGGGCGGCCTCTGCAGTACTGTGGCCTCCTTTGACGATGGTGGCGATGGAAGCACGCTCTCGAAGTCCAGCGGTGGTGGGTCGCTGTCACCGCTGCGAACGAAGCTAGAGAGCGTGGTGAGGGTTTTCCCTGGCGAGGTCCTGGCTGGGCTCTGGGGAACTGAAGCCTCCCCTGAGGCGCGCTGGAGAACTGGAGCCTCCCGTGAGGCGCGCTGGAGAACTGGAGCCTCCACTGAGGCCCGCTGGCGAAACCGGAGCCTCCACTGAGGCCCGCTGGCGAAACCGGAGCCTCCACTGAGGCCCGCTGGCGAAACCGGAGCCTCCACTGAGGCCCGCTGGCGAAACCGGAGCCTCCACTGAGGCCCGCTGGCGAAACCGGAGCCTCCACTGAGGCCCGCTGGCGAAACCGGAGCCTCCACTGAGGCCCGCTGGCGAAACCGGAGCCTCCACTGAGGCCCGCTGGCGAAACCGGAGCCTCCACTGAGGCCCGCTGGCGAAACCGGAGCCTCCACTGAGGCCCGCTGGCGAAACCGGAGCCTCCACTGAGGCCCGCTGGCGAAACCGGAGCCTCCACTGAGGCCCGCTGGCGAAACCGGAGCCTCCACTGAGGCCCGCTGGCGAAACCGGAGCCTCCACTGAGGCCCGCTGGCGAAACCGGAGCCTCCACTGAGGCCCGCTGGCGAAACCGGAGCCTCCACTGAGGCCCGCTGGCGAAACCGGAGCCTCCACTGAGGCCCGCTGGCGAAACCGGAGCCTCCACTGAGGCCCGCTGGCGAAACCGGAGCCTCCACTGAGGCCCGCTGGCGAAACCGGAGCCTCCACTGAGGCCCGCTGGCGAAACCGGAGCCTCCACTGAGGCCCGCTGGCGAAACCGGAGCCTCCACTGAGGCCCGCTGGCGAAACCGGAGCCTCCACTGAGGCCCGCTGGCGAAACCGGAGCCTCCACTGAGGCCCGCTGGCGAAACCGGAGCCTCCACTGAGGCCCGCTGGCGAAACCGGAGCCTCCACTGAGGCCCGCTGGCGAAACCGGAGCCTCCACTGAGGCCCGCTGGCGAAACCGGAGCCTCCACTGAGGCCCGCTGGCGAAACCGGAGCCTCCACTGAGGCCCGCTGGCGAAACCGGAGCCTCCACTGAGGCCCGCTGGCGAAACTGGAGCCTCCACTGAGGCCCCCTCACCTCCAGTTCAGTCCCCTGTTTTGACGTGGGGCAAGCTGATTATTCCTGGTCAGCTTGCCCAGGTGTTATAGTCCCAGCCCCCCCCCAAAATTTTCTCCCGGGGGGGCCCCTCTGCTATGCCTCTTGTGTGGTCGAGCATTCTGTCACGTTCTGCTATGGTGTTGGACTGTGGGCTTGGTGTTGAGGCATAGATGCAGAGGGGATGCAGTGAAACGCAAAGAGTCTTTAATAATCAAACAAACAAAAAGCAAACATGAACATGAACCACGGAGGTTGGCTAAAAACATGGAGCATGCTAACAAACAAGAACTCAAAATACAAACAGACTCGGGATGACATGATCTAATACAGTACAGACATGGGGATACTAACTGGACGAGACAAGACATACTAAACAGCCTAGAGGACTAAACACAAGGGACTATGCATGCAAGGGATAAACAAACACAAGACAGGCTTGGCTAGGTCTATTGGCTGAGCTGCACATTAGCTGCTAAGCTAGCTCATAGCTAATCAGACTAATGGCTACACCAGCCAGTAGCCTGAGACACAAGGGAATGAACAGACAAGGTACACAGCAGACTAGGTATGAAACAGACTAAGAACTCTAAAGGTTAGTGGCTAAAGATGTTAGTACCTAAACAGACTAAGGGCTAAGCAGACAATGAGACTAGACAGACACGAAGACTAGACAGACTAAGATCTAGACATGTTAGTATCACCCTCATTAGTATTGAAACAGACTACTAGCTAAACATGCAATGGGGGTTACTTACACAAAAGGGTAAACACAAAAGGCTAATTCTCCTAGAGGCTAATCCTGCTAGGAGACACAAAGACAAAGAGACATAAACTAAATCAAAGCAAATACAAACTTAACTTAAAATGCTCCTGAAACAAAAAGGCCAACCATACTGTTTAAACTAAAACAGAAAAGAACAAAACAAAACCCACATAACAGAAATCAATGCTCGACCCAGTTTCCCAGAACAAACAGGTATTTATAAAAGTGCTAATGAACCTCCTCAGTTCAGGTGAGTATCCATGTCACCTGACCGAGGAGGCTTCTGGGAAACTGAGTCTAGGAACCAAAACTACAAAGTAAAAACACTGCCCTCTAGTGGGCAACCCTCACACCAGCGTGGGATAATCTCAGATAGCAATGCTTTTGCTACTGCACTAGCATCTTGTTTGGATGTAGGGAAAGCTTCCACCCATTTAGAAAACATATCAACTAATACCAAACAATATTTCTTCCCTTCACTTGGTGTTAGTTCTATGAAATCCATTTGTATATGTTCAAAAGGCCTTTGTGGTTGTGGGTGTGTTAACATTGTCATTAAGTGGTCTCGATGCCGCTGTCTTTGCTGCTGCATCTGCTCTTGAGTTTCCCTGTGAAATTGGATCATTGTTTTTTGTGTGAGCTGCGCATTTACAAACAGCAATCGATTTAGGTAAAAGGATTGCCTTCAGGAGGTCAGAAATCAGGCCGTGATGCGCTATGGGCTTCCCTGATGATGTAAGAAACCCCCTGTGCTTCCACAATGTTGCAAAATCGTGAGTTACCCCAAAAGCGAACTGACTGTCAGTATATATAGTGACTGTTTTACCCTCAGCAAGTTTACATGCCTCTGTTAAAGCAATGAGCTCTGCTGCTTGTGCAGATAGATGTTTAGGAAGTGGCTCTGATTTTAATATACCATATGCAGTTACTACGGCATACCCTACGCAATTTTGGCCTGTTTGTTTGTTCCTGAATGCTGATCCATCTACAAACACTTCCATTTCTGCATTCTGCAAAGGAATATCTTGTAAATCAGGTCTTGGGCTGCAAATTTCATTAGTTACAGCTACACAGTCATGTGGTTCACCATCGCCTTCTGTAGGAAGAAGAGTAGCAGGATTAAGCACAGTGCATCTTTTTACTGTAACATTTGGCATCTCTAATAAAATTGTGTTATACCTCAACCATCGTGCTGTTGACATGTGTGCCGTTTTTTGTTCGAGGAGAAGTAGTGAAACTGCATGTGGAACCAATAAAGTTAAATCACTGTACCCTACTATGTCCCTAGAAGCTGTTACAGCTTTTTCAGCAGCTGCAACGGCTCTTAAACACATTGGTAATCCTGCTGCTACAGGATCTAGTTTTGCTGAAAAATAGGCCACAGGCCTAAGTTTACTCCCATGTTCTTGCAATAGCACAGACGTCATACAACCTCGCTTTTCATCCACTGTCTGCACAAAAGGTTTATTTGGATTGGGGATCCCCAAAGTAGGTGTGGTTTGTAGTGCCAATTTCAAATTAGTGAATGCCTTTTCTGCCTCTTGAGTCCAACTAAGTGCACTGTGGGCCTGTAGGCCCTTCCCATGAGCTATCTCACTCAAGGGAGCCTCGAGGATTGCATAGTTAGGAATGAACGTTCTGCAATATGAACACATGCCCAAAAATGACATAAGTTGTTTTTTTGTTTTTGGTTTTGGAATTTCTTGAATTGCTTTTACTCTGTTCGGACCTAAAGTTTTACCTTGTTCTGATATCAGATGCCCCAAGAATTTTACCTGCTGTTGTACAAACTGTAATTTAGATAGACTTGCCTTGTGACCCTTTTTTGCTAGGTGACAAAGCAAGGCTATGGTGTCCTTTTCACATTGCTCTTTAGATGGCGCTGCTATCAAGCAATCATCAACATATTGAAGAAGGCTTGACCCTGGGGACAGGGTCAACGATTCCAGACTTTTTCTTAATGCTTCATTGTAAATTGTGGGTGACTCTGAGTACCCCTGGCATAATCTCGAGAACGTATAGGGTCTCCCCTTAAATGAAAACGCAAACCAGTACTGGCTGTCAGGGTGAACAGGAACGCTAAAAAATGCATTGGCCAAATCTACAACTGAAAACCACCGGCTGCCCGGTGGGATTTGTGCTAGGATAGTGTATGGATTCGGGACATTTGGAGCTCTTGGTATTATTGCATCATTTACTGCCTGAAGGTCCTGCACAAATCTCCAATCATCAGGTTCACCTGGAATTTTTGCTTTTTTCACTGGAAAGATTGGTGTTCTAACTGGTGAGTCTTCACATGGGATTATCACTCCAGCCTTTAATAAAGAATTAAACACGGGAGTAATGCCTTCTATCGCCTCAGTTTTCAATGGGTACTGTGTTTTACAAGGCCTATAATCAGATTTTGGTGTAATTTTTACTGGTTCAACATCACATATGAGTCCCACATCATGTTTTCCCTTTGCCCAAAGACTCTCTGGCACTGTTTTTAGCCTTGTGTCGCTTATCTCTATCTGTGGGAAGCTCCAATTCACTCTGTCATGATTCAATGTTGACACCGGAATTATCTCTACAGTTCTCTTAGCTTCTACCAACCAGTTCAGACCGACCTTGTATGTGTTATTTGTTTTACTATACCAAGTTTCTGTGTTTCCCACACGAACCCAATCATTAATTCTGAGGTTATTCAACACCCACGGTCCCAATTCTTGCCATTCATTTTTGTTATTTTTAGATAATGACACATGAGGATGCGACCCTTCTATGGTAAATGGGTGTGGCATGCCAGTTCTTACATTTACTCTAGAGAGGTCTATAGATACGGCGCATCTATATTGGTCCCAATATAGATCTTGAAAAAATAGCATGTCTGGGTTTTGTAGTTCTCTAAACCATTCACTCTCATACTCATTATCAGGCTTTTCGAAATGAATGTGTGCAGTGCAGTGCAAATCATGTTCAGACATAAAACTTGTATTAGTAGGGTTAGTGCGGTCATGTGCTGCTTCCACAAGCGTCTGGTTCACTGAACTCGTAATAGATTGAGCCCATATCCACTCATACACGTACATCAATGGCCTGGTGTCATATTTCACCCCCTGAATTTCTACTTCATCTTTCTCTACTACTTTTAACCCTCCTGGGGTACTAATCAAACTCAATCCCAATTTGTTTATTAAATCACGCCCCAGGAGATTAATAGGGCAACAACTAGAAAGCAAGAATGAAAATTTGAATTTTTCTCCTTTATCAGTTTCACACTTGAGGGGTGTAGAAAATTTTTCCTTTACCATGACACCAGATGCCCCTACTGAGTTCAGGTACCGTCCACTCGTTTTTACTGGCTCACTTAACTGACTAGATCTTATCACAGAGTTTCCTGCTCCAGAATCTACCAGAAACATAATCTTTTCTCCTGCAACATTCATCATATACACAGGCATTTGCTTATATGACTCATCACCATACTTTGCGTAAGTGCCAAGATGCTCTTGCACATTTTCTAGTCTTAATATAGTTTGTGAAATAAGTTCAGAAAGGTTAGTTGAAGAGGTTAGCTCTAGCGAATCTTCATTGCAAAGCATTAAAGGTTTTGACTCACCCTCTCCTTCGGGTCTGCTCCCCACGGCCCCGTCCTTTTTCTGTCAATTTCCACTCTGATCCTCACCTCTTCTAATCCATTCCTCTCCTCTGCTCCTTCTCGGACAGTCTCTAATCCAATGGTTTTCACTTCCGCATCCATAACAGCCATTTGTTCTCCCACGTCCACGGCCTCCTCGTCCTCTTCCACGTCTCCTGTACTGTCCATCCGTAGTTTGTCTTACCATCTGCAACACTGCCAGCTGTGCACTGTGACTCTCGTCTTCTCTCTTCTTGTTGCGCTTATCTTGTTCTTCTGATATCAGCTTTTCCGCGTGTATTGCATGTTGTTCAATGAGACTAAGTTTTCCAGTGTCCCATCCAACGCATGTGTTTTTCACTTTCTGAGCGATGTCCTCCTGTAATCCATTCATGAAACTGTTCCTCAAATGTGCTTCATACGGTGAGATTGCTGCCACAGACATGTCTGCAGGCCTCTCCAACCCGCTGTTTGCATCATGTACCTCAGTGAGACGGGTGAGATAGTTTGACACGCTCTCTCCTGGTTGTTGTTTGCACATTGATATTTTAGTCATATCCATTTTTGCTGGGAATGCTTCTTTACACGCTGTTGTAAGGCACACCACAAAACCGTTAAATGCTTGGTTTTCTTCATGATCAGCCTGAGCTTGCCGTGCGAAAACATTGTCCGTTGGCCAGGAATACTTAATCTTTGCAAAGTCCGCACCTAGTTTTCTCCCCAAAAGTCGTCGCATTTCATAAGATGTCGGGCGAAACTCTGAGCAAAATCTGCTCATTTCATCACCGAATTTCTGTCCTCCCACCTCTCTCGGGTCTGGGAGTTGTCCATGTGCATTTTCAATGTCCTTTATTGTCCATGGTCGGTGAACAAGCATCGCTGTTCCATCCGCCCCTGCTACTTCCATCATTGGAGCAGTGATTACTTGATGAACACTTCCTGTAGCTCCTAAGAGTTCCTCTCTCTCATCCTCGCTGTCATCAGGTGGTGGTTGTCGATCAGCCTTTTCTCTTTTCAGCTGAGCCTTGGTTCGAGTATGTGACGAAATTGGAGACAGAGCCGTCATTGCTGTGCTTGCTGTGCTGGGGCCTTGGGCTTGCCGAGAAGTCTCTTGTCCATGTTGTCTTACTGGATCTGCTGTAGGGGCTATCTGCCTAAGAGCTGGGGGTCGCGGGGGGCAGCCGTCCAGGTCGGGATCTGAAATAGACTTAACACACTGAAAAGAATCAATGTTTTGTGCTTGCATTTTAGGTTGTATGCGTTTTTCTCTAAGTTCTGCTTCTGCCTTCCACATATTAAATCCTACCCAATTAATGTTTACTTTGTTTTTTTTCTTTTTGTTATTGTAATTATCAATCTCTTTTTGTTGCAATCTTGCGTTCAATAATTCTATCTGGCGCCGGCTAAAACTCCCTGCTTCAGGAAAGCCACACTCCCTTATCCACATTTCTACTTGGGTCACAGCCTCAGGGCCATAATTTCTAAACATAAATTGGATGTTAGGTTTATCACAACCCCATGGAATTTTTTCTTTAGTTTTAGTTTTGCTGTTACCCATGATTTTTACTTGTCAATTTGCACGTGCCACTAACTCACAGTGCTCTCACAGTTTCCCTGACTGCTACCGGTGCAGCGGTTTGCACTCTGCCGTAAAGTCCTCTTGACTTTACCGGTGCACTTTACACTCTACCTTAATTTACCTCAACAGTCCCCTTGACTGTTTTTCCCGTAAAGTCCTCTTGACTTTTACGTGTGCACCTTGCAACCCTGCACTCTGACTTGCTTTTACCTCCGGAGGTCCTCACACCGAGCACGTCTGCTGCGGGGCCAAGTTTTTCGGAAACGAGACAAACCCAGTACCCTATCTCTCTCTTTTGTGTGCCTTTGCACCTTTTTGGGTACTTTTCACGAATCCCAGACTCGTGTGATAGATCCAAGTTTAAATCTATCCCAGCCACTGTGAGAAAGCGCACTTCTTACTCAATTACAACTTACTTTAACTTTAACAATTACAATTTAAGAAAAATTATTTCCTTACCACACTAATTTAGTTCTTTCAACTCCGGTGTTGAGGTGACATGGTGAATCCCTGGTCCTCTCACGCTAGGATGTCAATTAGGCGTTCGAGATGAAGTGAAAAGCCTCCAAGGCGTCAGTGCACGTGCGCCTCCCCGGGATTCTCCAATGCCTTCCTCAAACACGGAGAACTGCCGACAACGCCAAGTTGTGGTGGAAATTCTGAAAACAATATAAAGACAAGTAATTCATACACTGGGTAAGAGCAAAGTAACAAAGGTTTTATTTCAAACTTCTGCAGAAGGACCAGTCTCATACAGCAAACAGTTGCAGCATAGAGAAAAGGTAATCTCTTTCTCTAGCTGACCTATTTTATACACAAACATCTCTGCTAACATAATCAACGCCCCGTACGTGAAGTTCCTGCATTCAAACTCATGACTCTTTATCTGACCCAGACCAGATGTCTATACTTTATCATTTATTCATGGACAACTACAATCAGGTTGTTTCTATTCTGTTCTCGGCCTTGTGTCTCTAAGCTTCGACAAACAAGTTCAAACTTCTACGGCCTACGTTACACACTTACTACAAGAATCAAATAGGATTAATACATAATTAAAATATCATTTTTCCATTACAGGTTCCTCTGGGCATCTTCTTCAATATAAGGAGGGTGGCTCTCTCATCTTATAGTGGCAATGTTGTGAAGCACAACACAAGCCATTATGATGTCACATGCCCTCTCTGGACTGACCCGGAGCCCACACTGGGCTACACTGAAATCTAGACTTGAGGATCCCTATGGTCATCTCCACCTTGGCCTGTGTTCGACTGTGAGTCAGGTTATAGCGTGTCTATGGTCCAGGATCAGGTTCAGGGTAGGGTGGCATTAAATAGGGCAGACAAGGGTATCCCCTGTCCCCAGCAAGTAACTACTGTCCTGTCCTGTAATGATTCAAGTGTACAATACAAATATAGTAAAAAGAAAAAAAAACATCAATACGAGGTCTTATAACTCTCTCCCGGCGAAAAAGCCTCATATAATTTGTGCCTCCGCGTCCACGGGATCCTCATCAAAGGGGCGTGGCCTGCTGAATAACCTCCTGGAACAAACTTACCCTGGAACATAACCTGCTACCGAGCAGGTTATCTTCAGAGAGTAAGTTGCTATGGTTACATACATACCCAGAAAGTTACCTCCGTTTTTGGAACCGGAAGTTGAGGTTATCCACTAACTTACCCTCAAACTTATCCGGGTATGTCACATAACCTGCTTTCTGGAACAGCCCCAGATCAGCTCTGCGTCCTGGGTCAGAACCATCGCTCAGTTCCATGTCCAGAAAATGTGCAGGAAAGTAAAAATATAAAACTATAGTGCTTGCAGTTATGGTATTTTACAGTTTCTTATTCATGTTACTTTATTCAATCACTGATCCATATGCTTTGTCATTCCAGCTATATCACAAATTAATACATAAAACAGTATAAAGTAAATCATAATGCTGCTCATAAATAATGGAACAAATTCAGTGTAGTGAGGTTCAGAGGCCAAATGACAAAAACGTATCGTTCCAAAATGTAAAGACCTAACTGTTATATTGTCACTGCATGTAAGAATGTCCAACTACTTTTTTTATTCTTTAAGTCTCTCAACTATCTGATGATCGACTGGGAGGACAGTGGAAGACCTCCTTCTGACCACTCCAGTGTTGTTGTCCCCAGCATGGACTCCCACTCACTGATGGACGATTGGAAGCATTAAGAGAGGCTGTTGATCCAAGGGCTCCATCCCAGTCCTTACATGTCTGTCCTGCAATTGTGTGAATGTTTTGAACAATGAGCAGTATTTGTGACTTTGTGAGTTAAATTAATGTAGCTGCAGCTGTTTATAATCATAAAATAAAAATGTTAATGCTCACTGTCACTGAGTCTTTAAACTCCCTCAGATTGAATCTCCTACACAGCAGATAGTCCACCTGAGGACATCAAGTTGGACACCTTCTAATGCTGCTGATTTTTAAGCAACAATCCCAGTACAAGTAACTGCACATGTCTCTATGTATTCTATGTAATTATCAACACAAATACAAACATACTTCATGTATATTATGTTCCAAACAAGAAACTAAGTACCATTTTCAATGAATTAACGAAGATACCCTGACATATGGCATTTTATATTAACTGAACAATCATCATCGTCATCCTCGTCTTCAACATGAGGTCAGGTGATGTGCTGTAGTACAACCTATATTCAAAGCAAATACATGGAATGAAATAAATGTTATGACTAGCTTTCCTTTGTGTGTGTTCAGACTGAATACCCCTCTACACACACATGGAAATATAACTGAAACTACAATTAACCATAAATTATACACAAATAATGCCTGAAAGTACCAGCAGCTTTTTAATGACAAAAAACCCAGAGGAGCCACAGGGTTCGAGGTCAACAACAGATTGGAGTAGTATTGTCTGATTTCACTGACCCAAACTAGTCGAGCATAGGGTCAAAACATGCCAGTTTATCAGTGAATTATACCTCAGGAATACAGTCCAAAGCTGCCCCTCTGATAAGAACAGGTTCAACCCTCTCTGATCTTTTAGTTAAGACTGTCCAATGCAGTCTCTTTGATGTCTCATTTGTTTTATTTGCCTGTTTACAGTATGTATGCATATAAAGATGAATATTACATTCTTTCTATGAACTAATTAGGATTCTGTATCATATAATATACAGTACATACTAACATCATATGACAAATGTTACTTTTCAAACAGCCACCTCCTGTAATGTTCTGTCAGAGGTGGAAGGTCCCAGGCAGCGGCCAACTCCTTCTTTTGGCATCTTTTGACATTTCAGCATCTCCAACTTCAACATAACGAATTTAGCCAAAACAACTTGTCAGCTGACCTTCTGTGCTCCTTGGCATCAACCTTCAAGTTTCTGACACTCAAGTCCTGGTAGCATCGCCAGCATTCTTTCAATACTGCATGATCCTCTATGCTACTGAACAAAACACCTAAAGTACTATTATACTATTATAAAGTTATTATAAATTCTTTTGAAAGAATGCTGGTTATGCAAAAAACAGCCTCAAAAACATTAGTGCTTGATACCAAGAAGCAATTCTATTTGCATACAGTTAAGACATTTCTTTTTGTTTACCACAACATCAAACCTGCATTGTTTAATGATGTACTTTATATGATGATCTATTCAAAAAATATGTATGAAAATAGACTTAAAAATATTAGACAAAATATATATTTGAAAGTAATTCAGCCAACAGCATGGAGTACTCATAACACATAGATGTCAGACTACAATATACATGGCCCGATAAAAAAAGGGTCACTTTTGGTCCGCCTTCTACTTTGATTACAACATGCATTTGCTGTGGCATCATTTTGTTAAGCTTATGCAACGTCATAACATTAATTTCATTCCAAGATCTTTTATTGATGAGAGAGAGTCGGACCACTGCATAAAATGTCTTCACCACATCTCATAGATTCTCCACATGTCACTCTGTATGAGGAAATGTGAAGCTGAGAGCACCGGGCCCCGGGCAACCATCAAAGATGTGTGTGATTTCAGCATTTACTGTATTGAAAAGACGACATTGAGGGAAAATCTGCTTCATATGTATCGGTTAATTACTCTAATAAAAATTGGTTTCCATTAGTGGATACATGATGTATTTCCTACAATCATTGAAACTGTGTAAACCAAGAAAGAAAGGTATGGACCATTTGCAGACACATGCCTACCATGAGGTCAGTCACAACAGTGGACGGCAGAAATAACATTAACCGACATTAGTCAGTCTCCACAAAGCGTCTGTCTTTGTGGACATCACGAGACTATATGTATTCAGATAAACTGCCAAGGAATACCGTCATTAGATCTGTGACAGATGGCCTTAGTCATGTTACTAAAGGCTTCATCAGTTAGGGGTAAAGGAGCTGTGTTCCTCTTGAACTGGAACGATATAAATGGTAGTTTCCCCCTCTGGCTTACCGCCTTCAAAATCCACCCAGAGTAGCCCCTGTCCTCTGGTCCAACCAGGGACACTGTGCGACTGCCCCACCCTGATATAGATAACAAAAGAAACATACTCAGTTACCAGTTTATATAAAGATATCCTTGTAAATAAGTAGAATAGTAAAAGGCAAAAACAAGCAATGAAGAATACCTTGTTTAAAGTTATGTTGATTTTTGCTTAATGCTGTTGTGGCATGGCTAATTCTACTTCCTGCTCATTGTGTTGGTGCTACTTCATTTAAAGTATTTGTAGAGTTGCCCACTAGGTGTCACTATAAACATGTCTGTACACCAATTTATTTTGTAGAGTTTGAGCCTCTTGACTTGCCGTAGTACTGATATACCCGTAGATCGCCATTTTGGCTTCAGTTCATGTTATCAATGCTGTAGGTAAGTCATGTTAAGAGCAGCGGGAAGTTAAATGTAAAATACTTTTGTTGTATGTACACTAAAGATCAGTTTAATTATATGTTTTTGTGTTTAAACTGTTAAATAGTGAAAAGCAAACGAACTGAGATGAATGTGTTTTGTTCTGTTATTTAAACATGATTAATAATTTGTTACGGATGCAGAGTGATGTAGATTAATACAATCAGCAAAAGAATGCTATTGAATTGTATGTACATTGAAATGAGAGGAAAACAATGTTGAGTCCATGTTATCAATGCTGTAGGTCGTGTTTGGTGAAATAAATGGGTCAAGCCACGATCCACGAATGGTTCGCCTTCTCCCCTCGTGTTCGTGTTTCTCCACCATCGCACACACACGATTATAACACAACGCAGAGCAATAGGGGCGGTGCTGGAAGCTGATGCACGCGGACGGAGAGAGAGAGAGAGAGAGAAGAGTGAATAAGGGTTACATCTTTGGTGCCGTGACCCGGATCAGGCTCTCCTAGACCCACGAATAGGGTAATTTACCGTCTATGATTTGAATAGTGAATTACATTTACTAAACAGACTAAAATATTTGAATAAACTGGTTGATTGGTTGATAAGATATATTTTTATATATGTCACATCTCTTTACATCGGACAGTGTGATGAAAAGATAACTGCTTTGTTGTGCTTATTGGAGCAAATGACTGAATTAAATAGTATAATTTAATGGCAGGTTTTTTTGTTATGCTATATGTAAATAGCTGAAGAAATAGCTGTATAATAATTTCATTGTGTTGAGCTTGTTGACATGTTTTTGGTGCTGTGTGTTATGTTATATCAAGCTATGCCTGCCCAATATTTACACACAGTTTAACTACACGGTCATTTACTCTGTTAGCACTTAGCACACTCACTATTACAATATTAAATATTTGTAAATATTATTACAAATCCCACTACAAATAGCTAAGGCAAAGACAACCCTCACAAATCATATGCAGTGCTCCTCTGCCAGTGAACCCCAATCCCCACCGATGGCTGAGCATCATATGAGGGCTCTGCCCTGGCCCTCCAACCAACATACTCCACCACCCCCAACAAACCTGTTCTATGCTGACCAGTATGTAACACCCGCCCAGGAACAAAGGCACCCAGCACCTGGGGCCTCAGCAAATGTACGCCCTCTTTGCTACGATAACTGCCCAGAAAACAGTCCAGGTGCAGGGGCGGGCAGGACGGCCGACATCTGCGAACGCCATACCCACAGGCCACTGGGGGCTGAGTCTGGGCAAAGCACTACACAGCAAGTGCTTATTGACATACCAGTAGTACAGCCCTCGCTTGAGCACGGTCCCGTTGCATCGCCTTACCCTACTCAGTCTATTAGGCCTGGCCCTCAGACTCACGATGGCTATTCGTTCACCCCTTTTGTGCCAGCGCGGAGCCTCCCAGAAGCCTCAGCCCAACATGCCCAATTTACAGGCTATGGTGATACTGCCCTGCCGACCCCAGTCGCTAGACACTGGAACCCTAACTTAGCCACACCCAAACCGAGGACCGCATTAGCTGAGGCAGCAGTGAGTACCGTCCGAGATCTGTCCCCCCAGCAAATGCAAATATTAGCCCCACACCAACATACAGGGCAATACGGGCAGCATACTCGAGCAGAGAACAGCCAGCACCCTCCGCTGGCAGCATATGGTGGTTTCATGCAAACACATCAAGTAAAAAATGTGCAAGTCTTCACAGGAAGTCTAGACTGTAGAATGTTAGTGGAGGACTGGATTCGTGACATACAATACCTTTTGGAGGCAATCGAACTCCCTGTCCACCTTCGGTTCAGCACCGTAGTGCGGCACCTAGGGGGAGAAGCCCGAAATCTTATCCTTAACCTCCACCCCCATGACCAGGCCCCTGAAAAAGCATTCGAGGAGTTACGAGCCGAATACAGTGACACTCGAGGTTCCCTCGACCCGCTGGCTGACTTCTACGAACGGTCCCAGAATGCAGAGGAATCGGCCTGCTCCTACGCCATAGCATTGGAGGTGAAGCTGCGGACAGTAGAGGAAAAGCAGAGAGGGGGTAGGCCTTTCCAAGACCGAGATAGTAAACTTACCCGCCAGTTCATGAGGGGTCTCACTGATGAGGAGGTGTACAGGAGGATTGCACCGATGGCTCCCAGGCGCTGTAGCTTCCGAGAGCTGCAGGCAGAGCTCAGAAATCTAGCTAGGGAAACCACAAAGTTCTGGCCACAGAGTAAATCGAACAAGACATACACCCAGGTGCAGGTAGCTACAGGTGAGGCTGGAACCACTAAAGTGGACCGATCGAAGAGTCAATCCGAGCTAGCAGAGCTGACAGAAATGGTTAGGAAATTAGCTCTAATTCAGGAAGAACAAATGAATAAGTTGACGCAGTTGGAGTTCAGAATGGCCCCTGCACCCGCTGCCTCCCCATTACCTGTGCAGCCAACCAAGGGAAAAGTAAACCAGAGCCCAAGCTTTGTCTGCTATCGGTGTGGAGAGACAGGCCACACAGCCAGAGTATGCCGAGCACTGTTGCCAGATACAAGCCTAGTCGGAGCTCCAACGCCTAAGGCTCCTGCTGATGGTCGTGTGCACTCTGCTCAGCATTTAAACGGTTAGTACGCATGGCCGCCGGGGCATCCATGGGTACACAGCAAAGCCCCCACCAACATGTAGAGAGGTTTTCCGCAATAAGCGAAGAAACACCCCTAGTCGGTCCTAGAAATGAAGGTAAAGTAGAAGTCAATGGCAGAACTTGCAAGGCCCTCATTGACTCTGGTTCGCAGATTACCAGTATCATTCATCACTACTGGCAGAGCCATCCAGCTCTAAAGCAGCAGAAGCTGCTGCCTTCCAAAATACCTATAGAGGGTGCCGCAGGCCAGGTAGTGCCTTATCATGGCATTCTGCATATCAACCTTAAAGTGCTGGGGAAAGAATTCGAGGCAGTGCCTACATTTGTGGTGCCTGATTCCGACTATAGAGTGTCAGTTCCTCTGCTGGTGGGGACCAATGTCATTCGAGCCTCCAGAACTCATCTTCAAGCCTCCTACGGCATGCAGTTTCTACACCAGATCAGGGAGAACCACCCAGAGTGGTACTTGGCACTACAGAAGGTGGAAAGCGAGGAGCAGGGGGAAAGACGGGACATTGTAGGTCCTGCTGTCTACACTGGTCGCACAATACACATCCCTGGTGGAAAAGAGATGGACTTGAGGTGCAAAATTAAAGCTGGCCCACGAAGAAGAACATATACTGCCCTGATAGAGAGTTACCCCTCCCTACAGCTCCCACAGGACGTCTTGGTGGCCAAAGTACTGGTGAATGTAAAAAAAGGGTGTGCCCCGGTTAGAGTGCTGAATCTCTCCCAGCGAGTTGTCACAATAAAGAGACATACTAACCTAGCCAGTGCAGTCCTGGTGGACCAGGTAATGGAGTTCCAAGAGGAAAAGGGTGATGTGGAGGATGAAGGACCGGGTTACAGCCTGAATCAAGTGGTGTCTAGCTGTGGAGTGGACCTAAGCGAAGCAGGGGTGGAGAATGAAGACCAGCGTGCTCTGCTTAAGGAGGTGTTGGAGAAAAATGCTAATGTGTTTTCCCAGCATCACATGGACTACGGCCGCACCACAACAGTTCAGCACGAGATCCCCCTGATCGACCCGAAGCCTTTTCGTCTGCCCTACCGGAAAATACCTCCCTCCCAGTGGCAAGATGTGAGGCGGTTATTGGTGGAAATGGAGACTACGGGGGTCATCCACCCCAGTAAAAGCCCATATGCATCCCCTGTTGTAGTGGTGACCAAAAAAGATGGGTCACTCCGGTTGTGCATAGACTATCGAAAGCTCAACTCGTGTAGCACCCGTGATGCGTTCCCATTACCAAGAATAGAGGAGGCTCTGGAGGCATTGGGGCAAGCAAAGTATTTTTCCACCCTTGACCTTACATCCGGGTATTGGCAAGTGGAGGTCGCAGAACAAGACAAACATAACACCGCGTTCAGCACCCCCATGGGGCTATTTGAGGCCAACCGAATGCCTTTTGGATTACAAAACGCTCCCTCCACCTTCCAGAGGCTCATGACCTCCTGTTTTGGCGACCTAAATTTTACCCATCTCCTTATTTATCTGGATGATATTATTATTTTCTCAAAGTCATTTGGGGAACACCTTGAGAGACTTCAAATAGTTTTTGACAGACTTCGCAAACATGGTTTAAAATTGAAGCCCTCCAAATGCCAGCTTGTGAGGAGAGAAGTGCAGTACCTGGGCCACTTGGTATCTGCAGAAGGCATCAGAACAGACCCTGAGAAAGTCAGCAAAGTTAAGGACTGGCAGAGGCCCACTAATCACACTAAAGACAATTTTAAGACAATTTTAAAAATAGTCCAAGATGGCGCCGGTGAGGTCGGCTGCCGTCACGACTGCTCCGACCACCTTTTCTTTGTTTTTGTTCTTTAAGCTAGTTTTCAGTGTTTTAAAATCGGCAAAATCACCACCATTGAGTACATTAGGTATGATAGAGACACTCTTGTTTCTATTGGTATACAATGTACTCACAATTCGACGTTTTTAACTCCGGATCCGAGCTGGCCGAGTGAGATCCTGAGGGAGAACAATGGACGCGACGCGAAGCGACGAACCCGAGGGAGACGAGCTGGTGTGAGGAACCGGCTCAGGACCCGTGCACACCGCACACCTCTGCCTAGCATCCTGCTCGCCAACGTCCAGTCACTGGAGAACAAGCTCGATGACCTCAGGGCCAGGATAAAGTTCCAGAGAGACATTCGGTACTGCAATCTCCTCTGCTTCACCGAGACATGGCTGAACCCAGCGGTGCCAGACCACGCCATACAGCCGGCCGAGTTCTTTTCGGTTCACCGCATGGACAGGACGCGGGACTCGGGGAAGTCAAGAGGAGGCGGCGTGTGCTTAATGGTGAACAACAGCTGGTGCAACAGCGCGAGCGTTGTTCCTCTTACACGCTCCTGCACACCAAACCTGGAACTACTGTCCATCATGTGTCGTCCATTTTATCTTCCACGGGAGTTCACATCGGTCATAATCAGTGCCGTTTACATTCCTCCACAAGCAGACACAGACACTGCCTTATGCGAGCTGCATGAGGCGCTCACACAGCACCAGACACAACACCGGGACGCTGCGCTCATTGTGGCGGGGGATTTTAATAGTGCCAACCTCAAACGCGCAGCGCCGAACTTTTATCAGCACATCACCTGCCCCACCAGGGGCGAAAGGACACTGGACCATTGTTATACCACGGTCAAAGACGGTTACAAGGCACAATCTCGTCCAGCGTTTGGTAAATCCGACCACGCCGCCATTTTCCTCATGCCAAAATATAAACAAAGGCTGAAACAGGAAGTTCCAGTCCTGAGGGAGGTCGCGCGCTGGACGGACCAATCGGTGGCCGCGTTACAGGACGCACTCGATGACGCAGACTGGGACATGTTCAGAAACAGCTCCGATGATGACGTCAGCGTGTTTACGGAAGCGGTTGTGGGATTTATTGAAAAGCTGGCAGACGATACGGTAGAGAAAAAGACTATCAGAATGTTTCCCAACCAGAAGCCGTGGGTGGATAAAACCATCCGCGACGCTCTGAGATCTCGCACAGCTGCCTACAACACGGAACTTGCGTCGGGGGACATGGAACCGTACAAGGCTGCGTAATATAACGTCCGGAAGGCGGTGAAAGAGGCGAAGCAGCGCTACGGGAGAAAACTAGAGTCACAGCTTCAACAGAGTGACTCTAGGAGCCTGTGGCAGGGACTAAGAACAATAACGGATTATAAAGCACCAGCATCCGGTATGACGAACGCGGACGCGACTCTGGCAGACGAGCTGAACACATTTTACGCTCGCTTCGAGGCTGCAGCTAAAGACGCTAGCAATGCTAATGCTAACGGCGCTAATGCTAACGGCGCTAATGCTAACGGCGCTAATGCTAACGGCGCTAATGCTAACGGCGCTAATGGCTGCAGACAGGAAGACACAGCCAGCACCGGGAACGCGCTCATCATCTCCGAGCACGACGTGAGGAGAGCCTTCAAGAGAGTGAACACCAGGAAAGCAGCAGGACCAGACGGCATCTGAGGTCGTATTCTCAGAGCCTGCGCAGACCAGCTAGCACCTGTGTTCACTGAGATATTCAACATCTCTTTATCTCAGTCGGTGATCCCCACATGCTTCAAAGAGTCCATCATTGTTCCTGTTCCAAAGAAACCACATCCTGCTTCCCTCAATGACTATCGCCCTGTAGCTCTCACCTCAGTAGTGATGAAGTGCTTTGAACGCCTTATCAGAGACTTCATCATTTCTTCACTACCCGACACACTGGACCCACTACAGTTTGCATACCGTCAGAACCGCTCCACAGACGATGCAATCTCTCATCTCCTCCACACATCACTCACTCACCTGGACACTAGGAAAGGGAATTATGTTAAAATTCTCTTCATCGACTACAGCTCTGCTTTTAACACAATAATTCCCTCCACACTCACCACCAAGCTGGAGCACCTGGGACTGAGATCATCTATATGTCAGTGGATCTCCAATTTTCTGACTGGCAGACCACAGGCAGTAAGGATGGGCGGACATGTCTCAGCCACACTCACCCTCAGCACTGGAGCCCCCCAGGGTTGTGTTCTGAGCCCCCTGCTGTACTCTTTGTACACCCACGACTGCGTTGCCACTACCAACACCACCTCCATCATCAAGTTTTCTGACGACACCGTCGTGGTCGGACTGATCACCAACAATGATGAGTCGGACTACCTAGAGGAGATTGGAAATCTGGAGAACTGGTGCCAGAGGAACAATCTCCTCCTGAACGTCAGTAAGACAAAGGAGCTGATAGTGGACTTTAGCACAAAGCAGGAGAGGAACTACCAGACCCCCGTCATCAACAGGAGCCCAGTGGAGAGAGTGGACAGCTTCAGATACCTCGGTGTTCACATCACGCAGGACCTATCATGGTCCTGTCACATCAGCACCGTGGTGAAAAAAGCCCGGCAGCGTCTCTACCACCTCAGACGCTTGAGAGACTTTAGGCTGCCCTCCAAGGTGCTCAGGAACTTCTACTCCTGCACCATAGAGAGCATCCTGACGGGAAACATCACAACCTGGTTCGGGAACAGCACCATGCAGGACAGACGAGCTCTACAGAGGGTGGTGCGATCAGCCGAGCGCATCATCCGCACTGAGCTCCCTGACCTACACTCCATCTAGAGCAAGCGGTGCTGGACTAAGGCCAGGAAGATCATGAAGGACCTCAGTAACCCCAGTAATGGACTGTTCTCTTTGTTGCGGTCTGGGAAGAGATTCCGCTCCCTAAAGGCCAACACAGAGAGACTGAGGAGGAGCTTCTTCCCGCAGGCGATAAGGTCTCTCAATCACACAATCACACCACAAACACAGGACTAATAACATCTTTTAAGCTCACAACACTGACTGGACAATCATGGACACATTCATACACACTTGCACTAAATACTCATACATCTGGACAATTGCACATGTCACCTCCATGGATACTTGCACAACCACTGTCACTTTAATCCTATATTTTTGCAATATTTTATTATGCCCTCATGCACAGTTAATTTTACTAGTTAAATTTATTTCTTTAGTATTTCCTTTTTATTGATTATTTATTTTACGTACAAGCTTTTATTTTCTTTTTTTAAGGTCACTGGCGGTTGTATAAAGCATTTCACTACATATTATACTGTGTATGATTGTGTATGTGACCAATAAAATTTGAATTTGAATTTGAATTTGAATTTAATCGAATGGAAGTGCTGCGGTTCTTAGGTTTTGTGGGCTATTATAGGAGGTACGTTAAGGGCTACTCTAACCTGGCTGCTCCACTATACCGCCTTACCTCTGGGGACCCTAGGAAGAAGAAACGGGGCACCTCAAAGGGCCCTAGCACCGACCAGCCATTCGTATGGACTGCAGATTGTGAGGAGGCTTTTCAGTCTTTAAAAGAGAAACTGATAAGTGCACCAGTGCTCGGCTACCCAGACTTCAGTCGGCCCTTCCTACTGCAGACTGATGCCTCAGGAATGGGACTCGGCGCTGTGCTTGTGCAAGTCCAAGATTGAGTAGAAAGAGTCATTTCATATGCAAGTCGAGGTTTGAGCCCACCAGAGACAAGGTACCCAGCACATAAACTTGAGTTCCTCGCTCTGAAATGGTCTGTGACAGACAAGTTCCACGACCACCTCTACGGACGCAAATTCACAGTACTAACAGACAATAACCCCCTGAAGTATGTCATGTCCTCAGCCAAGCTCGACGCCACAGGCCAGCGTTGGGTTTCTCATCTGTCCATATACGACTTTGACATCCAGTATCGAAAGGGACAAGATAATTCAAATGCTGACGCACTCTCACGTATGTCGAATCAGGAGGTTTTACAAACCTTACAATCTTGCCCGCAGCGGGTGCAGGTGGATGGAATGAGTGAGGGGGTGCAAATCACCCCAGAGCCTGAGGAGGTTGTGAGTGACATTATAGATGGGGTGGGGGAACTGGGGGATGGCCCACCCCCTGATGCCAGTGAGCTGTACATGGAGGTAGGAATGGAGACACTGCCTGCTATGACAACACAGGAGCTTAGAGAAGTGCAAAAGATTGACCCAGTAATCGGCCCCATCCTTTACTTTAAAAGCAGGAGTCTCAAACCCAGTCGGAGCGAGAGGTTGAAAGTGGGAGCCACGGGGGGCCTTCTCTTAAAAGAGTGGAGGAGGTTAGTGATCAATAAAGGGATCCTGTATCGCAGCATCAGAGACTGCCAAAAAGGGGTGGTGGAGCAACTGATACTCCCAGAGAGGCTGCGGGAAACCGTCAAAACAGCACTTCACAATGATGCAGGGCATCTGGGATTTGAGAGAACCCTCCAGAAGATAAGAGAAAGATTTTACTGGCCAGGAATGTTCAAGGAAATCAAGGCTTAGTGCGAACAGTGCGAGAGGTGATGCCTTCGAAAAACTCCGACTGTCAATGTCCGAGCCCCCCTTGTCAGTATTCACAGCAGTGCCCCCATGGAACTGGTCTGTATAGACTTTCTGACACTAGAAAAGTCGAAGGGTGGTATAGAGAATGTGCTCATTGTCACAGACCACTTCTCTCGTTACGCTCAGGCATATCCTACCAGGGACCAGAAAGCGGGTACAGTGGCCAAAGTCTTGTGGAAGAACTTCTTCTGCCATTTTGGGTTCCCAGCCAAATTACACGCAGACCAGGGGAGAAACTTTGAAAGCGCAATGGTGAAAGAGTGCACTGGAATCACCAAGACCCACACCACACCCTACCACCCTCAAGGGAATGGCACTACCGAACGATTTAACCGCACCCTAATGAACATGTTAGGAACACTAGAGCCGCATCTGAAGCCGAGGTGGCACGAGCAAGTGGACGCCATGACACACGCATATAACTGCTCGCAACACGATTCCACTGGCTACAGCCCATATTTCCTTATGTTCGGCAGGCACCCAAAGCTCCCTGTTGACCTTCTCTTTGCGTCCCCAACCACAAGTCAGCCCTGTGAATACGGCGAGTATGTTCAGAACCTCTTTGAGTCTCTGTCACAGGCCTATGCACTGGCCAATCGGGCGTCTCAGGTGGCAAAGCGACATCAGAAAAAGTATTACGACAAGAAAGCTAAAAGTGAAGACTTTAAGCCAGGGGACAGAGTGTTAGTCAAGGTCTGTCATGTGGAGGGGAAGCAGAAGTTGGGAGATCGCTGGGGGGCACAGCCATATATAGTGGTAAAGAAGCAACCAGGGGTGCCGGTGTATGTAGTGCAACCGGAAGGAGGAGGAGCAGAGAGAGTTCTTCATAGAAATCTCTTGACACAGTGTATGTTTCTCCCAGTGGAGCGGGGCGTAACACTGACCATGGAGGAAGAGGATAAAGTAGTGACAGAAAGTGAAAATCCTTTGACGGAAATGGGGAATGGAACCCCCACTGAAACAGTGAACGATGAAAAAGAGCAAATGAACACTGAGGAGACCGACATGGGGTCAGAGGAGATGAGTAACGGAGATGAGATGCTTGCGACTGATGCTGGAGCAACCCCCACTCAAGTGCCCAAACCTCCAAGAAGGAACCCAAAAAGAGTCCGACACCCCCCTGTTAAACTCTCACTTGAGGCTCAAGTTGTACAAGTGGAGAGTCTCCAACAGAAGATAGAAAGGGGAAGAAATTTGTGGCTACAGGCCAGAAACAAGAGATAACAGTTGATTAGTCACACATACCCTAGCTACACTCGTTACAGGGTATATTTTGACACACAACCTGTTTGTTGTTTGGTGGTTTATACATCAGTTACCCTGATTTTGGTTAATTTGATGGCTGGGACGCCATCAGTTAAAGCTGGGGTGGGTGTAGGGCAGTGAACTGAGTTGCCCACTAGGTGTCACTATAAACATGTCTGTACACCAATTTATTTTGTAGAGTTTGAGCCTCTTGACTTGCCGTAGTACTGATATACCCGTAGATCGCCATTTTGGCTTCAGTTCATGTTATCAATGCTGTAGGTAAGTCATGTTAAGAGCAGCGGGAAGTTAAATGTAAAATACTTTTGTTGTATGTACACTAAAGTTCAGTTTAATTATATGTTTTTGTGTTTAAACTGTTAAGTAGTGAAAAGCAAACGAACTGAGATGAATGTGTTTTGTTCTGTTATTTAAACATGATTAATAATTTGTTACGGATGCAGAGTGATGTAGATTAATACAATCAGCAAAAGAATGCTATTGAATTGTATGTACATTGAAATGAGAGGAAAACAATGTTGAGTTCATGTTATCAATGCTGTAGGTCATGTTTGGTGAAATAAACGAGTCAAGCCACGATCCACGAACGGTTCGCCTTCTCCCCTCGTGTTCGTGTTTCTCCACCATCGCACACACACGATTATAACACAACGCAGAGCAATAGGGGCGGTGCTGGAAGCTGATGCACGCGGATGGAGAGAGAGAGAGAGAAGAGTGAATAAGGGTTACATATTCTGGTACTGTAAGTAAAATAAAAAAATCTAGTGAATATTATCTATGTATTTAACATTTTAATTGTAATAATTTTGAGAGGCTGCAGGAGACATAAGTACAGGGCTCGATTTGAGGGGGGGGTGGGGGACGGGGGTACAAAACTACAGTCCTATTAAATTAAATTATTTCATTACTGATGTTTATGTAGATTTTTATTCTACTTTTATAATCCTCCCCAGATGAAAGCCATGGAAAGGATTAAATGATAGTTTTGACAGTTGCATGTTTAAGTGCATCTGTTTAGTTTTTATGGCTCCAAGGTGAATTTAATCAAGGTTACATTTTGTTAATAAACCTGTTCTTGATTTTGGAATCATTTTCTATGTATTTTACAGATAGGACGTACATTTTCCACCATTGGAAAGCAGGTATAAATTCCGCTGGGTTAAGTGGGTGTCACACCTGAGCCATCCCGGCTCCAAGGCAACAGATCCGGCTCCCCGGATTACTGAGCTGACTAGTCGTCTCCCTCTGGTGTGTGTGTGTGTGTGTGTGTGTGTATGTGTTACCCCGTGTTTCCTCCTATTTAAATCAGCTGAACCTGTAGCCCCCTGTCTTTCCACACTGTAAAAAGTAGGACTGGGCTTAATTAACAATTGTTAAATTAATATTAGTAACAAGTACATTATAACATTTACTTAAATGTAATTAAAATGTAATTAAAATGTAATGTAATTAAAATGTCCCCATTTTTTCCTCGCCGATTTTAAACTGAAAATTTCTTTTTAACTTGAAATTGTCATGTCTCTGGGGTGATAGAAAGGACGCAAAGAATGCAGGTTTTTCAAGTGAACGTGGTTACACTGTTTATTTGTGTCTTGTATTCAATATTCTCTTGTTAACGAAGGAAGCACATATAGAAAAAACAAACAAAAAACACAGCTCGCTCGCTTGGCTTGCGTCTCAGGGCTCTTCTCCGTGATCTGGCGCGTATCAACTCAAACACACACATAAGCAGGTGCTTTTCTCAACGAAATACTCAAGTCCTTATCTTTACATGGAGAGCGCGTCCTGCGCTCCGAGTTCAGTCTTAATCGTAAAATCGGGTTTGCCGGCCTTACCCCGACCACGGTGGATAGATCAGCTCTGGAGAAGAGAACAGGAAGACAGAGGGGTGAGGAGCATTCGAGCTGCAACATCAACGGTGACAAACAGTGAACGGACAAAAACCTACGGGTTCGACTGGCTTTTATAATGACACACAGGGGAATGACACAGGTGCACCGCGTTAGTGATGGGGAGACATACCTACGTAGACACACTAGGGGGCGACAAGGTTGCGGCTCAGTAATCCGGTGACCCCGACCTCACCTGGCTGGAGCGTGGCGGTGCAGGTGCTGCGTGTGTTATAGAAATGGAATTAATTAATAATCAGCATTCATTTAAATCAGCTTAATTTGACTCCAGATTGCAGTAAGTAAATTTTATTATGTACTTGTTACTAATATTAATTTAACAATTGTTAATTAAGCCCAGTCCCACTTTTTTACAATGCACCGTCGTGTTACTTAGTGTTGTTTGTTCATGGGATGTTTGATATCCAGGTTGCTATTTCGCCAGGACTGAGCCGTGTCTACAGAGCCGGTGTTTTAGCGCTGAAATGCCCCCCTGCCATGGATTGCCCCCTACACAATCGCTATCAAATATTATCTTAGAACATAAATTCATAGGTTAATGGTTTACAAATTACATGAGACAATGAAATAAAATAAGCAACATGAAAATAAAAATTCTAAAAATATTCTAAAAATAGAAGTATAAATTTTTTCCAAATACAACATGTTTATTTTATAATAAAAATAGTTTCATCCAATTTTTCATGATAAAAAATATTTATTTTTATTATATATAAATATTTATTTGCATATTCAAGACAAACCCCTGAAAATTGACATTATACAAGAATTTGTATTAATGGTCTTGACGGCTGTATCATGTCTAGGATTTATTATAATAGTAATATCATATTTGATAATAATAAACCTGTGAATGTATGTTCTAATGTAAAATTTGATAACAATTATGTGTGGGGGGCAATCCATGTCAGGGGGGCATTTATATATTATATATTTATATATACTGTATGTAAGATATTTTTCTTTTCCCAAGTGAGTCAGTCCGCGTCAGTCGAGCTCTTTAACCAATCAGATGTGACCTCGCCATTTCAACCAATCATAACCCGGCAGGAGCCTAAATCCCATTTACATGAAATAAACCTGCTACAGAGCAGCTTCAAGCTTATGGACATGTTGCTATGACAACAAATGCGAGAAGCGCATCGAAGAGTGAAACAATCCAAGATCAGGACAATCCAAGAACTATAAAATCCAGCTAACTGAGTTAGTGACGTTCTTCGAGCCACACCTGTTGTTGATGATTAGAATAGCTGGATCGAGTTGTCTAGGATTATTGCTCGTTCGTGCGTTGGTTTAAAAGGCGATATGCATCGACAGTAGAAACACTGATCACAAGCTCTTCGATTGGTTGAAGAAATGGCAAAAGAGCGGCTCAATTTTTTTTTTTGCAACATGTGTTACAAAAAACACTTGAGCTGTTCTTTTGCCATTTCAATCCAGCTATACTAATCATCATCAACAGGTGGCTCGAAGAACCAACTTAGCCAGATCGTAATTACAGTAGCACGATGATCTGATCTTAGATGTGTCAGTTCATCTTGGATGTGTCAAGCGATGTATGAAGAACGGACCCCCGGCTTGGGGACTGGGACACGTTTCTGTTGTTCATTTATTCGTGGCTCTTTCTGTTTCACGCTGCACTGGTGAAAATAAAGACTCGGTTTCTAAACCTGCATTTGTGTCCGACTCCTTGTCCAGGAATCATGCCAGTGGGAACCCTATATTAATTCCATACCATATTGAAATGTACTACCGCTCATGTACCCGTTATCTCTGAGCAGTGCTGCAATAAACACTAATACAATAACAGACACAAAAGTAATCAAAACGTCCAAATAAACACTATATCTCCCACATGGTGATTTACATAAACAATAACTAAACAAACAGTAACTGTATTATTGTAGCCGACCTGAGGATTTATAAAGTATCCAGTCACCGGTCACTGTTCTAATTTTAGGATATCGAACTTTAAAGGCATCAAAAATCTGTAAGCACAAAGATTTTATAAAGGTTCTCTGTAAAACAGTCACGTTTCTTTAAGCATGTGGTCATGTTTATCCTACACAGTCATGTGTTTTTCCCACGCCCTGTTTCTGCCCCTTTTCCACCCTGTTTCTGCCCCGTGTGAGACAAACATCAGTCTGGGTCTCATGCTCACTAGCCCAACTTTACCTAAACTTTGACTAAATTCCTTTATGACAGTTGTTTGCAAAAGTATTCGGCCCCCTTGAACTTTTCCACATTTTGTCACATTACAGCCACAAACATGAATCAATTTTATTGGAATTCCACGTGAAAGACCAATACAAAGTGGTGTACACGTGAGAAGTGGAACAAAAATCATACATGATTCCAAACATTTTTTACAAATAAATAACTGCAAAGTGGGGTGTGCGTAATTATTCAGCCCCCTGAGTCAATACTTTGTAGAACCACCTTTTGCTACAATTCCAGCTGCCAGTCTTTTAGGGTATGTCTCTACCAGCTTTGCACATCTAGAGACTGAAATCCTCGCCCATTCTTCTTTGCAAAACAGCTCCAGCTCAGTCAGATTAGATGGACAGCGTTTGTGAACAGAGGTTTTCAGATCTTGCCACAGATTCTCGATTGGATTTAGATCTGGACTTTGACTGGGCCATTCTAACACATGGATATGTTTAGTTTTAAACCATTCCATTGTTGCCCTGGCTTTATGTTTAGGGTCGTTGTCCTGCTGGAAGGTGAACCTGCGCCCCAGTCTCAAGTCTTTTGCAGACTCCAAGAGGTTTTCTTCCAAGATTGCCCTGTATTTGGCTCCATCCATCTTCCCATCAACTCTGACCAGCTTCCCTGTCCCTGCTGAAGAGACGCACCCCCAGAGCATGATGCTACCACCACCATATTTGACAGTGGGGATGGTGTGTTCAGAGTGATGTGCAGTGTTAGTTTTCCGCCACACATAGCGTTTTGCATTTTGGCCAAAAAGTTACATTTTGGTCTCATCTGACCAGAGCACCTTCTTCCACATGTTTGCTGTACAAACGGGACTTCTTATGGTTTTCTGTTAACAATGGCTTTCTTCTTGCCACTCTTCCATAAAGGCCAACTTTGTGCAGTGCACGACTAATAGTTGTCCTATGGACAGATTCCCCCACCTGAGCTGTAGATCTCTGCAGCTCGTCCAGAGTCACCATGGGCCTCTTGGCTGCATTTCTGATCAGCGCTCTCCTTGTTCGGCCTGTGAGTTTAGGTGGACGGCCTTGTCTTGGTAGGTTTACAGTTGTGCCATACGCCTTCCATTTCTGAATGATCGCTTGAACAGTGGCTCCGTGGGATGTTCAAGGCTTTGGAAATCTTTTTGTAGCCTAAGCCTGCTTTAAATTTCTCAATAACTTTATCCCTGACCTGTCTGGTGTGTTCTTTGGACTTCATGGTGTTGTTGCTCCCAATATTCTCTTAGACAACCTCTGAGGCCGTCACAGAGCAGCTGTATTTGTACTGACATTAGATTACACACAGGTGCACTCTATTTAGTCATTAGCACTCATCAGGCAATGTCTATGGGCTACTGACTGCACTCAGACCAAAGAGGGCTGAATAATTACGCACACCCCACTTTGCAGTTATTTATTTGCAAAAGATGTTTGGAATCATGTATGATTTTCGTTCCACTTTTCATGTTTGTGGCTGTAATGTGACAAAATGTGGAAAAGTTCCCGGGGGCCGAATACTTTTGCAAGCCACTGTAATAAGTGTAACACACTGCAGGTGCACTGACCGGGCCGCCGCCCTCACACTGCTTTTACTCTATTAAATTTTACTCCTTGACCTTTTCTATCTGAATTTCAGAATATTAAATTAAATGTGGATTGAAATATAGATGTTGCTTTTTACAGTCAAATATTTCAGTTTAATAAATTCGGTAATATTTACATTTCAAAACTAACGATTCAACAGTGATTCAATTTCAAAATCTGTTTGTAAAAGGCTAAAATAATTCAAATAATTATGATGCTAATTTGCTTCCATATTCCTGGTTGATGTAGATGAATTTTAATAATAAGTTTTAAAAAATCATCAGAAAAACATATTTTACCCAACAGAAGTGTCAGGTTATAAGTACTCTACTGCCATCTAGTGGTCTGTTATAAACAATAATTATAAATATATATAATAATTATAAATATAATACACTAATAATTTATTATTGTTATTAACAATTTTATGGATTATGTGTACACTATATATTTTAAAAATAATTTTATAGTCAAATGTATCAAATATTTTTAATAATGCTTATGAAAGTCTTGTGTCCTGTGATGGACTGGCACCGTAGGGTGTCCAGGGTGTCCAGTGTTCTTTACTTTATGTTGTCTTTTCTCTATAGAACTTTAGTTTAACTTTAACTTTAGATAGTTTCTGTTAATTTATAATGTTAATTTATTTTGCCTCGGCTAGTCAGATGATTGGCTTTCTTAGTTAGTTAGTTAGTTTAGTTGTATTTATGTTGTATGCTGCACTTTGGACCTGGAGGGACGTTGTTTAGTTTAATCGTCTACTGAACTGTATATGGAGGAAATGACAATAAAAGCCGACTTGACTTGAAGTGGCCTGTTGAGGTGACCCTGTGTGTGTGTGTGTGTGTGTGTGTGTGTGTGTGTGTGTGTGTGTGTGTGTGTGTGTGTGTGTGTGTGTGTGTGTGTATCTGCTCTGTGCAGGTGTCAGGTATTAATGCTGTATAACAGCCGAGTGCTTCCTCTCTCTGAAATCAGTGTGTGATGTGGTCGACTCTCATCAGTCACACCCCTCAGAGACAGGAGGCGGAGCTCTGTTCATCAGTCACACCCCTCAGAGACAGGAGGCGGAGCTCTGTTCATCACTCACACCCCTCAGAGACAGGAGGCGGAGCTCTGTTCATCAGTCACACCCCTCAGAGACAGGAGGCGGAGCTCTGTTCATCAGCGCTGATGTTATATTGATATATATGGAGAAAGTGAAAGATGTCGCCTCTGATTTGTTATTTAGTCTGTATGATGTTTTTTCTAATAAGGTAATGTTGAGTGTGATTGGTCTCTCTCTCTCTCTCTCTCTCTCTCTCTCTGTAGGGGGCTGAGTGAGGGGACACACTTCTCTCTGTCTCTCTGGGTGAGTGGAGGTGAACACATCGTGTACAGTGAGGAGGGAGATGGAAATCTGTCTGACTTTTATTCTTCTCTCATCCACACTCACACTCACAGCAGCTGGTAAGTACACACTCATTATTCACACTAACACATCACACACTTCTCACATCATCAACTGCGATTATAATGTATATATGAGAGAAATTATTTTCCCCTTCTTGTTTATTTCACATTTTGAATATTTATCACATTTAAACGATTGAAATCATCAACACAAGGATAACCCGAGTAAAGACAAAGTGCAGTTTTTAAATGATGAAATCATCAGATGAGAAATAAAGTGATTGACGTGTATCAGGTTATAAAGACATTTCTAAGGCGTCGTGACTCCAGTGAACCATCAGTCACACATGGAGAAAACCTGGTAGTAAATATTCTGTGGCCTGAGGAGACAAAAGTTAAACTTTTTGGAAGGTGTGTGTCCCGTTACATCTGGTGTAAAACTAACCCAGTGTTTTATAAAAGAACATCATACCAACAGTCCCACATGGTGGTGGTAGTGTGATGGTCTGGGGCTTTACAGCTTCAGGACCTGGACGACTCGCCATCATTGATGGAACCATGAATTCTGGGTTCTACCAGAAAATCCTGAAGAAGAACGTCTGATCATCAGGTCGTGACCTCAAGCTCAAGTGTCCTTGTGTTCTGCAGCAGAACAATAAACTGAAACACACCAGCAAGTCCACCTCTGAATAGGGTTGTGTACCGAACACCGGTGCCTAGAACCGGTATGTACCGGACCGAAACAGAACGAGAATTTCGGTGCCTCCTTTCAGTGCCACTTAAATGCCTGAACTGTCGATTGAAATATTTGTTCTCTAGATTCATATATTTTTGTAGATTAATAGTTTATTAGATTAAATTAAAGAAATTAAAAGCACAAATCATCCGGAAACGAGAGACCATCCGACATGCGCGTGAATGCAGCAACTAACGTTACACTCGCTCTGACGGCAGCAGGCGGTCTACCGATAGCTTAGCACGCTAAAGTAAACAACTTTCGTTTAAATGCCTAAAACTAAACGGTCGAAAGTGTGGCTGTATTTCACAAGAAAGGATTCCAGCACGGCGACGTGCAGCAAATGTTTTACAGCAGTTGTGTGTAAAGGCGGAAACACGTCAAATCTAATGAAACATTCAAGGGCAGACGGAATAAAGTTAAAAGCAGATGGAGGCACCGTGTTTAACAGCTTGTGGACAACAGCTGGCGCTATCAGTGTGGACGACCCTCAGTCCCAGTCACACCAACTGTAGCAAAAAGGAGTCACCGATTATGATGACGTCAGCAGCCTTTCCGCAGGTTAGTAGTAGGATAATGTAATGTTAATAGCAAAATGCAAATCTTGCATTCATGCTAACAAATAGTCAAACGATTTGTAAAATACTAATGTAACATGGATTCTGTTTATAATTATGGCTTTCCAGCCTGTACTAGTAGCACTACAACAGTGACCCCATTTACCATTGTAAAGAGGCTATGCATGTCCTGTGCAGGGCAATAAGTCAGGAAAGGAGTCATATTTTGACTGAAAAGGCAAATATGGTGAAATTTCTGCAAAAGAATTGCTAAAATTTGAAGCTTACATATTAATATATACTTTAAACTTTTAATATATTGTTAAATTTTAAGCATAAAATTTTTTGTTCAATAAAAATTAATTCTTGAGTCATCCACTATAATTTTGTTGCTTAAAAGTATCGGTTCAGGCACTGTTTTTTGGCACCGGTACCGTTTTCAAAGTATCGAAAAAAACCCAAACGATACCCAACCCTACCTCTGAATGGATCTAAACATTAAATGACTGTTTTTGGAGAGGCCTAGTCACAGTCCGGACTTAAACCCTGTGACATGACCTTAAACAGGACGTTCATGCTCGTAAACCCTCCAGTGTGGCTGAAATAAAACAATTCTGTATAAAAGAGCGGATCAGAATTCCTCCACAGTGATGTGAAAGACTCATTGCTAGTTATCACAAACACTTGGTTGCAGTTGTTGTTGGCAAGAGGAGCAACCAGTTATTAGGATTAGGGGCCATTACTTTTTCACACAGGGCCAGGAAGGTTAGGACGGCTTTTTACCTTAATAAATAAAATAATTGTTTAAAAACTACATATATATATATTTACTGGGTGATTTTTATAAAAAAATAGTTTGATGATCAGAATCATTTAAGTGTAACAAATACATTCATTCATTCATTCATCTTCTATACCGCTTTATCCTTCTATTCAGGGTCACGGGGGGCCTGGAGCCTATCCCAGGTGGCTTAGGGCACAAGGCGGGGTACACCCTGGACAGGGTGCCAATCCATCGCAGGGCACACACTCATACGCACATTCACACACTCATTCACACACTACGGTCAATTTAGGAATGCCAATTAGCCTAACCTGCATGTCTTTGGACTGTGGGAGGAAACCGGAGTACCCGGAGGAAACCCACCAAGCACGGGGAGAACATGCAAACTCCATGCACACAGAGACGGGAATCGAGCCTGGCCGGGGAATCGAACCCTGGACCCTGGAGGTGCAAGGCGACAGTGCTAACCACTACACCACCGCGCCGCCTGTAACAAATACAGTATATACAAAAAAATAAATAATAAAGGCAAGCGCTTTTCAATGGCAATGACACACACACACACACACACACACACACACACTCCTCCTTTAATCTAATGACATTTAGTTGTGTTTCAGCCTGAAATGACGAGCGACACAGTTATAGTTTTATCCAGCTGTATTTACTCAGTGCAACTTTAACATCAGAGTGAAAGATATAAACACCAACATGTCAGAAAAATATAGACACAAATAATAATACTGTGTGTGTGTGTGTGTGTGTGTGTGTGTGTGTGTGTGTGTGTGTAAACTCAATCAGGTGATTATCATGACCTAAATATAAAGATTCCACTACGATGTAATAAACTGCACTAGAGAGGAGAATTACATTATAAATAGATTATTACAATAAATGTCATAAAATAATAGAATATATAAAATATACGAAAAAAGATTTTAAGTGTGTGTGTGTAAGAAACAAGTGATGTGAGTGTGAGAGGGAGAGAGAGTGGGAAACAAATATCTGTGTGTGTGTGTGTGTGTGTGTGTGTGTGTGTGCGCAGTGGCGGTTCTACACTGAATTGTGTCCTGGGCGAGACTCCCCTCCCGGCGCCCCGCCCCCCCCCCCCCCCCCCCCAAAAAAAAATTGAATTAAAAACTGCACATTTTGTACACACCACACGTTTGTAAGTGCAACCCTGAGAGCAGTCCAAAAGTTGGGGTAGATCTCAGATAGATCCTTATCGTGCAGAAAGGTGATAAGCTCAAAGAGGCTCATGGTTTTTGATTTTGAAAGTCATTAGACACTTTATTAATCTAAACTAATCTAATCTAATCTAATCTAAGGGAGGAACAATTAGCTCCTTGGTTAATTTACTGCCTCAAATTATATGCTTTGTTAGGCTTTTATTGTGTGTGTGTGTGTGTGTGTGTGTGTGTGTGTGTGTGTGTGTGTGTGTGTGTGTGTGTGTGTGTGTGTTTTAGCAAGGTAAGCATAGCAAGCATCATAAGCAAGAAGGCTAACAAACCTAAGAGTTAACGTTCTACCACTAATTAACATGATGACATGAATAACTTAATCATACAGAGAGAACATTGTTATATACCTTTATCTTTTGCCCGTTTCTCCTCATCTTCTTTTCTTTTTTATTGGGCTCCTGACAGCTTTGGCCTTTTTCTCTCCATCGCTGTGTTTATACTTTATAATCGACGATTCGACAATCAGCAGATTTCCCCCAACGCTGTCACTCACGACCAGAAGTCAAGACTAACCCAGTTCACCTCCACATCATCATCGCTTTATTATCTATTTTTATTTGCCAAAACCGCTTAGCTGCAAAGATTATTATTTTTTACTCCAGGTTCGTGTGCCGCCCCCACGTGACATAAAAAAATGCCGCCCTGGGCGGCTGCCCACTTCGCCCTACCCTAAAACCGCCACTGTATGTGTGTGTGTGTGTGTGTGAAAGAGAAGTTTTGTGTATGTGTGTGTGTGTGTTGGTGTTTATGTCTGTGTGTACAATTGTAAGAGTAATTGTAAGTAATTCTACGTAAGGGAGAGAGCAAACATGTGTGTGTGTGTGTGTGTGTGTGTGTGTATGTGTGATAAACTCTCTCTCTCTCAGACAGTGTGAGGTTGGTGAATGGTGGAAGTCGCTGTGCTGGGAGAGTGGAGGTTCTTCAGGAGGATCAGTGGGGAACAGTGTGTGGTGGTGACTGGGATATGAACGATGCTGCAGTGGTGTGTAGAGAGCTGCACTGTGGGGAGGCTGTAGATGCACCTCCGTTCAGTCACTTTGGACCAGGATCAGGACCAATCTGGATGGTTGGTGTGGGCTGTAGTGGATCAGAGCCGACATTGAAGAGCTGTGGGTCAGATGGTAAAGGGGATTGGTGTGGTCATGGTCTTGATGCTGGAGTCACCTGTTCAGGTAAACTACTGACTTTAGGGAATAAAAACAATGAGTTAGATTATCAGCATGATTTAACTGTAATTCTATCCACACATTATTTTAATTCCATTTAATCTTTATTTAAATGTAAAGCCTGGTGCGACTCTACCAAAGAGTCATAAGCCATAAGCTTTAAATTTCTTAGTTATGCATCCATTTTGACACTCGTAAGTTGGTCTGTGATGTCATTCCACTATTACATGCATTTGTATGACTACCGTATGATAGAGAGTTCAGTTTAGATGCGGAAGTCTATGGAAACACAAGCTTTTGACCGTAAGATGGGAATGTAAGATAGGTTGTTGTAACCGTAAGCTCCCGTACGTAGAGATATACAACAAGAGTGTTGTTATATACATAAGCTAAGACTGTAATTTATAAGATACAGCAAACAGGTTGTTGTAAAAGTCAGAGATTTGCAAGATGCAGCAACTGGTGTCTGTAATCACAGTGGATTTACTCAAGGCGACTGTATGAAGTGTTGATTCTTTGATGCTGACAAAATAAACTACAAGAGACAAAGAGATCGGACTTCTGTCGTGTGAGTGAAACTTTAAACCAGAGCTACGCGTCAAAACTGGTGAAATAATATGACTGCATCTACATTAAAGTCAAAAGCTTTCCGCTGTTTGAACGAAAACAAGTGAACGCTGAAAGAGAAAGTAAAAGAGAATATAGATGTCGCCATTAAAAACCCGCGTTTCGAGAAAAGGGATCCCGTGACTTGCCGCGGCTTTGCGCGGCTGCGTGCCGGAAGCTGTGAACATGCCCTTCATTACCTGTAGGGGGCAGTCGTGTTTCAGTCTGAAGTATTGTGTGTCTACTGAAGCCAAAAATGTGTGCAAATTAAACTGCGCATGCGTGTTTGGAGTCGCTGTGCCCGCGCTGTGTATCAGTCGGTTGGGAATCATCACGGAGGTTACAACACGGCGTGGCTGCAGCTGGAGTTTGTCGTGTTCGAGGTAAGTTTAGCTTTCTTTTTTGGATGTGATTCTCGCTTTCATGACTCCCAATTAATGTTCATCTTAATCTCAGGACGTACAATTAGCAATTTCAGTTTTTAATAGTGTGGAGATTCACAAAACACCGTTTTTGTGTAAAAACCTGAACCTACGTCCTGTGGTAAATAAATAAATAAATAAAATAATAACGAACCGAGCGCGCGGATTAATACACCGAGATGTGTGTTTCTTACCCCCACCCCGAGTGAAAACGGCGTGTTCAGACAAAGGCTCGCCAGTTAGATGCCATTTCTGAACAAACTGAGTCGTGTGTGTTAAAGCATTAAATGGTAAAAGAGCACTAGCAATAAACGTTTTTTTTTCTGAAGCCGAACTTTATTAATGAGTTACGAGTAAAGAACCTGTACATATGTTCATACAGTATTGACAGCAGCTCTAATTTACTGCGGTAAAGCCAGCCGCGGTTCAGAAAAACACGGTCAAGCCAGCCGCGATTGATTTTAGTGCGCGCGCATATTACAGTGATTACGGTAGTTTCATGAACAACACAGAGAGAATGCCCCATATCTGAAAAATGCTGCAGTAAAATAGTTTCATATGTGGTGTGTATATCGTATGGGACGTCCTGAATAAGAACTGATCATTGTTTTTTTCTACTTATTAGAAATGGGGTCTTTATACCCCTTTAAAGTGTAATAATGTCCAATATCTCAAAAATGCTGCAGTAAAATAGTTTCATATGTGGTGTGTATATAGTATGGGACGTCCTGAATAAGAACTGATCATTGTTTTTTTCTACTTATTAGAAATGGGGTCTTTATACCCCTTTAAAGTGTAATAATGTCCAATATCTCAAAAATGCTGCAGTAAAATAGTTTCATATGTGGTGTGTATATAGTATGGGACGTCCTGAATAAGAACTGATCATTGTTTTTTTCTACTTTTTTTTATTTTTTATATCAATTCTGGTATTTAGAAAGACTAAATACATTATTTTGTCTGTTTTCTACGAATTCTGCTGTAACTTATCTACATAAAACAATTATTTGAATGGTGAATATTTAAGAAATATATTGTAACAGACAACCGTCAAAGTCACCAATAAATAACACGGATATTAAAGCAGAAATGCAAATAAATAAGCAAGTAAAAATTGACGAGCATGTTGTATTATCTCTCAGTCCTGGGCGTCTAAATGAAAAGTGCTCTGAAAGCGCGTTGTCTCTGTGTCGGTCCTGAAACTACCGTAATCACTGTAATATGTGCACACACTAAAATCAATCGCGGCTGGCTTGACCGCAGTTCTAATTTGTCTAAATCGCATTGCAGACAATAAAAATAAGTCGAGTCATCCTGTGACCCTGCATGCTTAATCTTTCCACACATGATTCTTGCTTCTTACTTTTTCCTTAATCCCTCGCCGATCTATCTTGTATTTTTCTAACGGTGTCAGAAACTTTGTGTTAGTAGCACTGCTTGACATGCTTGATGCCTTCCTCTTTTGTAATTTGCTTTGGATAAAGGCAAACTTACAAAAGATGAAGAAATGCCTAAATGTAGTTGTACGAATAAAAGATTATGTAATGATACAATGTAAATATTTTCACAGAAACAAAGCGTAAAGATGAGACGTGAATCTGAAGAGGATCTCTTTGATGATTGCCTGGTAAAGCATTGTTTTCTTATTAATTATACAATTTATTAATACCTTGAATATAGTGTTTGTTGTATTGGACAGAAGCATATAAATGCAAATGAATATATAAATATGAGTAATTATTGAACGAATTTTCATGTTTGGACTAACCCTTTAAATACAAACTCAGCATTCATCATAGGATTTCCTGACACTGTAAAGGTGCAGAGTAATCTATGGAGTGTAGCCATCTCATGCCATGTTTTACAATGTTTTAGTGATGCAAGATTATTGCTAAAGCAATTTAACCCAAGTTTAACAATCTGAAGTATATGAAGTGATGGTCATTTTTTATTATCAATTATTTGTATTATTTTTTTTTCTCTGTGAAATGAAGTCAGCACAGGTTGAAGCAATTCAGATTTTTTTTTTGTTTCTCAAAATAAATTATTTATTTTCTTGTACATTTTATGCAGGGGGACAGACGAAGTGATGCCAGTATGCACCTTCTTAAAATCCTTGTCGTCTGTGCTGTTGAAGGGGAAGGACCAGTTGGTGTATCCATAATCCTTGAAGGAGAGGAAATTTTGCAAGAATGTGGCAATAGCTCCGAGCACTGCGCTACACATTTGAGCTATTTTCAGAAAGTTCTTCTAGAACTTGATGGGATTAAGCTATCACCAAAAGTGCAAGCTTTAAAGATGAAGTTATCTTAAAACATTTGATTTGGCTTGACTACAAGTCTTTACATGTTGTGTTTACATGTTCAGCTTAATGTTTTAATGCATTATGGTTTCAATGGCATACTTTTAAGTGCACTAGTCCAGAGTGCTGATTTGAATGTTGCAACTTCACTGCTTCCGAGGGCTATTACGTTTTAACGTTTATTCTACAGTTTGTTTAATGTATTTTCTGCTGTATTTTATTTCTAAATGAATGCTGTATTTTATTTATTTATTATTTTACACAATTTTGTTTAAAACAAGTATTTCAGGCCCTGGTGCTGTGCAGTTTTTTTCTATGGATGCAAAATTTAGCTGAATGCACTTTTATTAAAAAGACAACTTGGATCTAGACTGTGAATGTCACAAATATTTGGTAATGTTGGTGAATAAACTGTTTAATTATATTTTAGTTGTGTCATTTATGAAAGATATAGATGAAATAATTACTTAAGTTTCTTTCCAAAATATAAATTAGCAATGTTTACATTATTATAGGGAGTAATATAAATTGATAAAACCAAGTTAAGGGAAAATCTCACAAAACAAAATGATAGTAATTTCATAAAATTAAGGTTCCTGCAACTTTACTTGATTATTTTAAATAAATCTAATTTGTGCATTAAATATAATTATGTAACTTTTACTTGATTTCTTTTATTGTTAATTTAATTAAGTAAATTTTACCTGACAATTACGGGTGAGTTTTACTTAGGCTGAATCACAATTCTATTTTCTTCCCCTTGTCCCTTGAAACGAAGTGGAAAGGGGAAGGGTATAAATATTTCCCCTAAGAAATGGGACAACACTGTTATATGTCATCATACGTTGTCGCTGGTTCCTAATGTTACGTCAGAGGACATGCGCCGATGTTTATCACACATTCCAATAAGAGAGATTACTCACTCCCAAAGGTTTTTTGCGCCGTATTTCGATTTTTAAAAAAGTTGCTCATTTTCACCACGAACACGGATGAGTCTTCGGGTTTCCTCAGCCGTCCATATACAGAATATAAATTACAAAACTGTGGTCACGTTGCAATAAGTAAGAATAGTGTAAGCAAAACAATAGTGTATGGCCGTAAGCAAAACAAACAATGCGTTATCAAATGCTCGGCAAAATGCCGTGCTACTGAACTTTCATATTTGTTTGTAGCATGCAGTAAAGTGTATGTGACATAAAAATATATATTTGTAATATTGTGCAATATGTGCTATCCGCTAGCAAACTTTAGCGATTTTTTTTGCAAACGTTTCTTTACAGAACATCACCATAAACACAAACACAAGACTAAAGGTAATATACATATAATGAAAACTTGTCATTAAAATCTTTATTAATGGCAAAAATGACTTAACATTTATGGGTCTGCTTGCTCGAGTGAGCAGCCATGTTGAAAACTTCGCTTAGCCCTTCGTTTGAAGTGAGGTCCTGAAAAATCTTCGTTTGGAGGGCTATCTGGCCCTTCCCCCCTCCCCCTACACCTCCAACCAAAAGAGAAATGAGACACCACTACCCCTGCACGTGAATGCGTCAAATGGAAGGGTAGGGGGAAAGGTTGGGATTCAGCCTTAATATTGGAGCAATAAAATTTACTTAAAATCTGTGTCCAAATTGTTATGAGGATTTTATCAAGTAAATCTTACAAGTTCTTTTTTTCAGTGCATGGGTGAACACGATGTTTTAAGAATTTAATTATATATATATATATATATATATATATATATATATATATATATATATATATATATATTTATTGTGTGTGTGTGTGTGTGTGTGTGTGTGACCGGTGCAACTCACACGTCCTATTCCATTGTCATTCATACTGCCGTAGTTTTTAGAGCCCTAAAAAAGCATTCGCTAGTAAGTAAGTAAATAAAAGACAAATGAATAAATAGTTTTAAATTATATATATACAGGGGCGTAGATTTAGGGTGGACGGAGGGGATGTGTCTCCACCAATATCCTCCGACCATTGAAATGTCCCCACCAATAATTTAATCCACTTTTTTTTAAATCGTTCTGTCAACATTAACCTAGACACGCAGAAAGGGATAAATCACGTTCTCTCCTTGAGTCCTCCCGCCCCCAAAACACATATGAACATTTTGATTGGCTGTGCCTTTCCCTGCCATCATGTGATAGACGATTGGCTGCGTTCAGACACAAGCAGCGCCAAATGCAGTGGACTCACATTCAGTACAGCAGGCCAGGATATAGTCTGTGAATACGGATTTAAAACTAACAGCAGATTAAACAGCTAAATGTAAAAGTATAAATATGATCCTTTTCAGTCTCCTAATCTAATGACTGTTTGTCAGAAATCAGTATTGTGAAAGAAATTGATAAGCTAATATACTAATATTGCCATATGGCTAGAATTTTGTTGACACCAATAGACAATCCACTTCAGAAAAATAGTTTTTAAAATGCATTCACTTACTTGGCGAACATTAATGATTTGATTCGAGGTTTGCACACTAAGACTCAGAAAAAGTGAAATAAAATGATTGCTGTTTAAATGGCATGTGTTTATCCTGTTTTGTCAGGTAACAGAACCTAAACACCTGTGCTGTATATCAGACAGCGATGGAGAGAGTGTAGATTACACACAGGTGCTCTCTAGTCATTAGCACTCATCAGGCAATGTCTATGGCCAACTGACTGCACTCAGACCAAAGGGGGCTGAATAATTACACACACCCCACTTTTCAGTTATTTATTTGTAAAAAAAAAAATGTTTGAAATCATGTATGATTTTCGTTCCACTTCTCGCGTGTACACCACTTTGTATTGGTCTTTCACGTGGAATTCCAATAAAATTGATTCATGTTTGTGGCTGTAATGTGACAAAATGTGGAAAAGTTCACGGGGGCGAATACTTTTGCAAGCCACTGTAGTTGTCCTGAGATTTAACATTGTTACCAATAATAGGCTGAGGCATTCTCTGTCCATGCTCATAAGGAATCCCTCAATGTTTTTCAATTAGGGGACAGAAGCAGATCAGCCATGTTGTAGTTCAGGTGAAGAGGCGAGTTCACAGGAGGTCAATCTGAATGTTGATTATACAGTATATAACATATAATATGTGTGCGTGTATTATACATGTTGATTATACTAATATTTAGCATTATGAGGAGTGATAGGCTGAGGATGTAAGTGATTCATTAGTGTTTTTGGCAAAAGTTTTGAACTGACATTTCACTTTTTTGTCACGCTATTTCATCAGGTGGCAATGCTGTCCGGTCCTAGTGCAGTCAGAGGGGAAGAGTTAGGGTCAAAGCCATTGTTCACCCCCCAAAAAACTTTACTCACTATTTACTCCTTAAGTGGTTCCAAACTTTAATGATTTTCTTTATTTTGTTGAATACAAAATAAGATATTGGGGAAAAAAGCTGAAAACATTGACTTGCGTAGCAGGAAAAACAAATACTATGTAAATCAATGATTACAGGTTTTCAGCATTCTACAAAATATCATCTTTAGTGTTTATCAGAAGAAAAAAAGAACAGCCTGGACAATATTGATGTCAAACAAATATGCCAGCAGTTTATTTCTGTCAACGAGAGGCGAAGGCATGTTTTTGTCTCCTTCATATAGGAGCAATAGGCATTGAGCTGTTGTGTGGTACTCTACCTAGTAGTTCATGTTTAGATGTAATCTACTTTTATATATATACAGATGATTGAGATGTTTCATTTGCACTAGGGCTCAATAAAGAATAGTTTTTATTTTATTAAAGACTATCTTTTTGTCAGTTATGAAACATTCCTTTAACTTTACACTATTCCTTAATTTAACTTAATGAATTGCATTTCGAGTGGATTAATATAAATCGAAGCATTGCTAGTATTAATGTGAAGTGATTTCGCACCATATTAAGAAAAACATGTATTCAGTGGACATAGTTGGGGTGGGAGGTTGGTAGGTGGATGGGGCAGGGGGTTGGGGGTTGGTGGGTGGAAAAGGGGATTGGGGGATGGGGTATTAGTTGGAGTCATAGGTAGCAAACCTACGCCCTTGTGTGTGTGTGTGTGTGTGTGTGTGTGTGTGTGTGTGTGTGTATATGTGTGTGTATATATGGAAATATAATTAATATTTTCGTGTTTAATTACAAAAAAAAAACATTTTAATGGTTAGTGATTGTTGCAGACATTTACACTATTTTTGAGAACTATTAAGTTCTCCTTCAACGTGTCATAGCCGATAACTGCCCCTTTGAAGCCTTTGAATGGTGTTAAAAATACTTGCAAAACAAGTATTGCAGCCATACATTGGAGGGAACTTCTGAGGTGGTCAGTGATTGATGGCACGGTCGGTCGGAGGGGGTTGTGATCACACCTATAGATCTTTTGTTCTAGGCTATCGGTCAAATATCTCTCCACTTGGAAGCAAAAACATGCAAGGGATTTCAGCATCTCGACGCACATACTAAGCTGTTTATAAAGTAGACACTGTTTGTTTTTTCATTTTGTAATCTTTCCCGTGTTTACCGTGTACTGTAGAATGTATATTCATTTTTTAATGAATTACTGTAAATAAACTACACATTCCGTTGATTTACCAGAAATGACTTTTTTGTTTTTTGTGTGTGCTAAACTAAACTTCAGGGTCAAAGTAATAGCGATTTTATTTGAAAAGTATTATATATTTACAATGCTGATAAGTTCAAGCTTAGATTCATATATAAACTGCTTCAAAGTCTTTCCGTGACCGCTGAAATCCGACAGACGCAGGGCTCAAGGGAGGTGTGTCTGTGTGTGTGTGTGCGCGCGTGTGTATGTGTGTGTGCGCTGTAGCTTGTCCTATTTTCAGCGGATTTTTCCGCTACCGCAGATCAGTTTATCAACTTGTAATATATACATTTTAGGAATATATTAACATGTACAGACATTTAAGGGTGCCCTCTCTTGCCCCTGCGTAGAGCCTACACACACACACACATACACACATCTATCTATCTATCTATCTATCTATCTATCTATCTATCTATCTATTATATAAATACACATTTGGAATCTGCATCTACATTTTCTGTTACAAGTATAGAATTAGGTTCAGCTGAGACTCATGATCAATGGTGTTAGGGTACTTATGTAGTGATAATTAGTTTCAGCCAGATCATTAAAACTAACAATGGACTATGACACTCTTGAGAGGGGATATGAAGGTGTTATTCATTTATTTATTCTCTACAAGGGTGCGAACTACAATACAGACCAAACTATAACTCTCTCTTATACTACTATAAAAATTCTAAATATAAACAAACAAAATACAGCTTTTTTTCCTCAGAGGTAAACGGAAAAGTGAAGTTGTTCAGCTGTTCACTGTCACTGCAGCTTCTTCAAAGTCTTCCCACTCCGTGACCACTGAAATCCGACACGACACCACGTTAGGCTACGTCTTGACTCATTTGTACACCGACGGTGATTGGATGTTTCCCGAGGGCTCAGGGGAGTGTGTGTGTCTGTGTGTGTGTGTGTGTGTCTATGTGTGTGCGTGCGCGCGGGTACTTGTTCTAATGTTATAAAAACTCTAAATATAAACAAACTAAATACAGCTTTTTTTTCAGAGGTAAACGGAAAAGTGAAGATGTTCAGTGTAACTATGCAAATGTTACACTCAGTGGAGTTACCGAAATCTTTGGTTTAGTCCTCATTGAGTTGCCACACATCATTTCCACATTTCACTCGCTTTTATTACTCTTATGTGAGCATAAACAGTGAAACATTCCACAGGTTTATAATACACCGCGGCCAAGTGAACCACGTTCCTGTCAAACGAAACGAGGCATAATCGTGGTGTTTGCTTCGGTTATGACACACCATAGTTTATTACCTGCTGTGGTAGATCTGAATATTTATTCAAACACAATAATAAAGCTTTATATCCTCAGGAGGGCTCAGTACATTGTTTTAGCGATAGTTTCACGGAAGCGAGTTCAGAACTAATCTAACCAAACCAAAAAAAAAAAAAACATCCGAAGCTTCAAATAGAATGAACGAACTAATGAAATTGATATATATGTAATTGATATACTGTATATACAGACGTGTGTGTGTCATTTTAATTCAAATGAACATTTAAATGCTTTCTGATACACTTATCAACTTATCCACATACACTTATCAACACAAACTCTCTGTGCACGCACACACACAATCTCTAAAAAATTTATATTAATAACATACATATACAAATAAACAAATGTAGGTGTAATAAAAGTAGTCATGATGTCAGTACTCGCCCAGCAAACCAGCCTTTTGCAGCGGCTTAAAACGTATGAATTATCTTCAAATATACAAAAAAAAAAGCGAAAAGACACTCGATTATTATGCATAGGTTATTTGTTTAATTCAAAAAGTTCATAAAAACACTTTAAAACGAGAGAAAAACTGTTAAAATCCTCGTTCGCCTTCTCAGCGTTAGGTAGCGAGTGACATCATGATTTGAATCTGCGCGCCACCGGGGAAACATAGGGAAACTGAGTTTCCCGGACCACCGGCTTTTAGATAAAGTCCTTCTATGCGCCATCTGGCGGATATTCAGTGAAGCACAACACATTTATTTTAAATTCCCGAATGTTGCCTCCGGCAAGTCGCGGCAAGCCGCGCGCTAAATTGCGGCATACCGCGGGAAAACACGCATGGTTTTAAGGGCGACATCTGTAGCTCGCCTTGAACTTCACCATGCCGAACAATGAGGACAACGCTCCCAGCACTTGGCTGGAGAGCCTAACGGCGCTCTACGAGATGAACAGAAAGAACCTCAACGAGGCGCTGGAAGCAAGAAAAGGCAAGCAAATTCAACGGAATGCAATGTCTACTGCATTAAAGAGGCCTATGAACTATGCACGTAAGTTAGACATCGTTGAAACTGAGTACAGGCCCGAATGCGGGAAGTTAAGAGAAGACTTTATGAGAAGTAACGCTGATGTGCTAGTGTACACTCATAAGGACGAACACAAACGCGATCAGGTCGCCTGCGGCGCACCTGAGGCTCAAGGCCGCACAGAATTCATAGCTAAGGTGGGTCGCTGGATAGCGGACATCAATGACACTAAGGGCCACTCTGTGACGTCGCGAACACGCGAAGATGTCTCGCCGGACGACAGCGTGTCACAGATAACGGCAGCATCCAAAAGGACTGTAACTTCTACATCATCCTCAGCCCGACTAAAGAGACAAGAAGCCAGTAGAGCCGCTCTGCTGGCAAAAGCTGCAACCTTGGACGAACGTCTCGAGTCAGAAATTGAAGAAGCACAACTAAAGGCACGACTAGAAATGGAAAAGGCACGACTAGAAAAGGAAAAGGCAAAAAGAGAAAGGCTGGAAACCAAAATGGCGCTCGCTATGCACGATGCCAAATTAAGAGTCCTTCAACGTCAAGATTGCAAATACGACAGTCGATCGCCCAAGAGCAAGAGCACACTCACTGAATCGAACAGCGCGCGTCCGAGTAGCGCGTGCCCGAGCAGCGGGCACTCTCACCTTTCCAACTCAACATGCAACAGCCGAGCGCAGCCTGCGAACGAGAGCGCAGTCACTGAATCGAGCAACACGCATCACACATCCCTTCAAGGACCCAAACAAAAGGGCCAAGGAAAACCCAGGGTCAGCGTCACAACCGAGGACAGACAGGTTGGTAAAATTCACAAAGACTTGATTACAATGAAGAATGCCGGTACATTACCTGTCAGCGCCTTCACTAAACCGTGCGCACATTGCAAAGGGGAGCATATCTTAGACGATTGCTTCCAATTTAATGATAAGACATACAAAGACAAAGTAGAATTCTTAAAAAGAAACGGATTCTGTTTCGGATGTTTAACAAAGGGTCATAACGACTTCGGAGTTACAGCTACAGCACAACTCCACCACTTCTCGGATGCAAGTGAAATGGGATACGGAGTTGTCTCATACCTCAGGTTAGTAAACGCTGATGGACTTACACATTGTGCATTCATGATGGGGAACTCCCGTGTAGCACGCCTGAAACAAACCACCATTCCACGAATGGAACTGATGGCGGCAGTGATCGCTGTAAAAAATGACAAAATGTTGAAAGAACAGCTAGAATTGAAATTGCTGGACTCTATGTTTTGGACTGACAGTACAACTGTTTTGAGATACATTGATAACGAAACACTTCGTTTTAAAACCTTTGTGGCCAACAGAATCACCATTATAAGAGAGTCAACCAAGTCACAGCAATGGAGGTACGTTAATACCTCAAAAAAAACCAGCTGATTCTGCCTCCAGGGGGGTATCCTGTGAAAAGTTCATAAAAAATGTTAACTGGATCCATGGTCCCTCCTTTCTTAAAGAAGCAGAGTGCAAATGGCCTGAAAATATTCATGACACATCAATAACAGAAAATGATGATGAAGTCAAGCTCTCAGCTTTAGTGAATATTGTGAGCGTTATTAAATGCACAGACGCAGTGAGTAAACTGATTAATCATCACTCTGATTGGCACAAGTTAAAAAGATCCGTTGCCTGGATCCTTCGCATCAGAGACATGCTCAAACAAAAAACAGAAAGGGTTAAAACACAAGTAGATAACCCAAAGACAGAAAATCACAAGTCTCTAACAGCTCAAGACCTAACAAGAGCAGAAAACGAAATCATTAAATTTACTCAAAGACAAAATTTTAAGGAAGAAATTCTCAGGTTGCAAAAGGGTAAAGCAGCAGCAGAATTCAAACAGGAAATTCCCACACAGCAAAAACGCAAGGCATCTGTAAAAAGAAACAGTTGCTTGTCCAAACTGGACCCAGTACTACAGGATGGATTGCTGAGAGTCGGAGGACGTCTCGGCAGGTCCGCAATGCAAGAGCACGTTAAACACCCAGTCATTGTACCTAAAGACTCACATATTACAATGTTAATATTAAGAGACGTTCATGACAAGATAGGACACAGTGGCAAAAATTGCATGCTTTCAGAATTGCGGCAGAAATACTGGATTCCGACCGCTAACTCACTTGTAAGACAGTTTCTCTCCAGGTGTGTGATATGCAGGAAGTCTAAAGCTAAAGCATGTGAGCAAAAAATGTCAGAATTGCCAATCGACAGAATAATACCAGACCACCCACCCTTCACTAATGTGGGAGTAGACTACTTCGGACCCTTCGAGGTCAAACGTGGCAGAAGTAACGTTAAAAGATATGGCGTACTTTTCACTTGTCTGACAACAAGAGCCGTGCACATTGAAATCGCTCATTCGCTTGACACAGACTCTTGTGTGAATGCCATGCAACGCTTTATAAGCAGGAGAGGACAGTTATGAGAAGTGACAATGGAACAAACTTCATAGGCGCTGAGACTGAACTGCGCGAGGCTATTCAGCAATGGAGTCAGTCACGAATTGAAAGCTTCCTCACTCAAAGGAACATACAGTGGACATTCAACCCGCCCTCTGGATCTCACTTTGGCGGAATATGGGAAAGACATATCAGGTCAGTTAGAAAGATCTTGAGATCAGTACTGAAAGAACAAACATTAACTGACGAGAGACTGCATACATTCATGTGTGAAGTAGAATCGTTAATGAATAACCGACCCCTTACTACTGTCTCGGAGGATCCCACAGATCTGGAACCTCTGACACCAAACCACCTGCTGCTGATGAAAAAACAGCCAAACCTGCCCCCTGGATTTTTCAAAAAGGAAGACATCTCTGCACGTCGCAGGTGGAAGCAGATCCAGCATCTATCAGACCTACTCTGGAAGCGATGGGTGCGTGAGTACTTGCCCTTGCTCCAGGAACGTCAAAAATGGTTTCAAGAGAGAAAAAACCTTTCGATTGGAGACATACTGTAGTTTTAATAATTGATGAGTCTTCTCCAAGAAATTCATGGGTCATGGGACGAATCACGAAAGTGTTCCCTGACAAAGGGGGACTTGTGAGACGTGTGTTAGTTAAAACTAAGACCAATACTCTGGAAAGACCCATCGACAAGCTGTGCCTCATATATGAAATGGACTGTTAAATGTGTGCTAATATGTTGTGAAATTTGACATGCAAATATAAACACCTGAGATAAATATTATACATTTACAAGATTTACAACGTTTAGAAGGTTAAGAATGTTTGATTTAATGGCTTTGTCAAAAAAAAAACACACAAATTGTAATTGTCAGTCTCCATGCCTGTCAATTAGGGGCTGGAATGTAAGAGCCATATCGTACTTGTTATGAATTTGTTGTTGTGTTTATTTTATTTGTTATTTCATTTATTCTACCTTGTTCTATTCATTAGTAAAGCATTAAGCATTAAGTTTGTTACATAAGCCATAAGCTTTAAATTTCTTAGTTATGCATCCATTTTGACAACCGTAAGTTGGTCTGTGATGTCATTCCACTATTACATGCATTTGTATGACTGTCGTATGATAGAGAGTTCAGTTTAGATGCGGAAGGCTACGGAAACACAAGCTTTTGACCGTAAGCTGGGAATGTAAGATACAACAACTAGGTTGTTGTAGCCGTAAGCTCCCGTAAGCTCCCGTAAGTAGAGATATACAACAAGAGTGTTGTTATATACGTAAGCTAAGGCTGTAATTTATAAGATACAGCAAACAGGTTGTTGTAAAAGTCAGAGATTTGCAAGATGCAGCAACTGGTGTCTGTAATCACAGTGGATTTACTCAAGACGACTGTATGAAGTGTTGATTCTTTGATGCTGACAAAATAAACTACAAGAGACAAAGAGATTGGACTTCTGTCGTGTGAGTGAAACTTTAAACCAGAGCTACGCGTCAAAACTGGTGAAATAATATGACCGCATCTTAAGGGTCAAGGGCGTAAAACCATACTGGATGCCCGTGATCTCCGGGCCATTAAACGACCACAAACACCACAAACAGGAATGCTACTGTAAAGGAAATCACAGAATGGGCTCAGGAATACTTCCAGAAACCTTTGTCAGTGAACACAATCCACCGTGCCATCCGCCGTCGCCAGCTGAAACTCTACAGTGTAAAGAAGAAGCCATTTCTAAGCAAGATCCACAAGCACAGGCGTTTTCATTGGGCCAGGGATCATTTAAAATGGAGTGTGGCAAAATGGAAGACTGTTCTGTGGTCAGACGAGTCACGATTCGAAGTTCTTGTTGGAAATGTGGGACGCCATGTCATCCGGACCAAAGAGGACAAGGACAACCCAAGTTGTTATCAACGCTCAGTTCAGAAGCCTGCATCTCTGATGGTATGGAGTTGCATGAGTGCATGTGGCATGGGCAGCGTGCATGTCTGGAAAGGCACCATCAATGCAAAAAATATATTCAGCTTCTAGAACAACATATGCTCCCATCCAGACGTCATCTCTTTCAGGGAAGACCCTGCATTTTTCAACAAGATAATGCCAGACCACATTCTGCATCAATCACAACATCATGGCTGCGTAGGAGAAGGATCCGGGTACTGAAATGGCCAGTCTGCAGTCCAGATCTTTCCCCTATAGAGAACATTTGGCGCATCATAAAGAGGAAGGTGCGACAAAGAAGGCCCAAGACGATTGAACAGTTAGAGGCCTGTATTAGACAAGAATGGGAGAGCATTCCTATTTCTAAACTTGAGAAACTGGTCTCCTCGGTCCCCAGACGTCTGTTGAGTGTTGTAAGAAGAAGGGGAGATGCCACACAGTGGTGAAAATGGCCTTGTCAGATACATTTTCCCAGTTTAAACTTTTGTTCCATGATTTATGTTCTATTCTGAATAAAATATTGACATTTGCCATCTCCACATCATTTCATTCAGTTTTTATTCACAATTTGTTTAGTGTCCCAACTTTTTTGGAATCCGGTTTGTAAAAAGAGTCATTTCACACTGCGGAGCTTCAACTCTGTGGCCAGGAATCACCAAAACCCTAAACAGAGCAGATTTAGCCGAGTCAGCTGCAGTGAGACGAGGGGGAAAATGTTCCCATTTTACTAAACTACAGAAATGCAGTTTACTAAACTACAGAAGCTGCTATGATGAACTCTGACCATAAAATCTCTAAAATCTCAAATAACTCTCAGTCAATTGGCAAGCCATGATGATGGTGATATAGTGAACAGAGGAACGATTATTAACGATATTTATCAGACAACATTTTTTATACCCATTATATGAAGGAATATTAAATTAACAAAAGTTTAGAACTTACATTCATGACAGATCAAACTACAAGGTTTCCCAACATTTATCTAGCTGATTATATGCTTTATCCACATGCTTAATTTCCTGTCTAACAGAAAATAATCGGAATTAGTAAGAAATTGGTTCAGACTCAGGTGAGTGCACTCTCTAGGGGTTTGTTAGGAAAAGGCCATAGCTGGATGTTACAACAAATACACTGGAATGATTTTTTTTTCACATTATGAAACTTGCACAAAATTTACACTATAAAATATGAAACAGGAATGTCGAGACTCAGTGCTGGTCCTCATCAGTGCTCTGGGAGAGTGGAGGTGCTTCATGGAGGTTCCTGGTCCACAGTGTGTGATGCTGACTTTGACCAGCAGGATGCAGAGGTTGTGTGTCGAGAGCTGGGCTGTGGGATTCCTGTGAAGGTGCTGGGATCAGCTGCTTTTGGCCGAGGGGAGGGTCAGGTGTGGACAGAGGAGCTTCAGTGTAGAGGAACTGAATCTGAGATTACCTTCTGTCCAACATCATCTTCACTCCAACACTCACACTGCTCCCATGACAACGATGTGGGATTAATATGTTCTGGTTAAGTATCATGATTTAACTTCTGTTTACATAGAGACCACATAGCTGTCAATCAAACTTTAAGGTGTCTTTGTTAATGTTCCTCTTTCACTGAGCTCTCGGCTGTTTGTTCAGGTCACACAGAGGCGTGGCTGGTGAACGGACCGGACTCCTGTTCTGGTCGAGTGGAGCTCCAGTACCTCAGTGACTGGGGCACAGTTTGTGCTGTAAGCTGGGATATGAGAGCTGCAGATGTTCTCTGTGCACAGCTGGATTGTGGGACTGCTGTGGCTGTGGTGGGGGTGGACTGGTTTAGGGAGGGGAGTGGCCACATCTGGGCTGATGTGTTTGATTGTCAGGGGAATGAGACACACCTATCACAATGTGGCATCTCATCATGGAGTCGAGCTGCATGCTCTCATAAACACGATGCTGGAGTCATCTGTAATGGTGAGATATTAACCTCACCTACACCACGTTAGTGAATAAACTCAGTGTTCATTAGAATATTTAAATGATGTTCTTCTGCTTCAGGATCATCCATGGCGTTTCATGAGGGGCGAGTGCGGTTGTCAGGAGGGAGCGAGTGTCAGGGGGAGGTGGAGATTTATTTCAGGCAGGACTGGAGGAGAGTTCTCCTGGACTCGTGGAGTCTGTCTGAGGCGTCTGTGCTCTGCAGACAGCTGGGCTGTGGCTCTGTGCTGAACTACCACTCCTCTCCATCCACCACTGAACACAAACACATGTGTGTAACGAGTTTCAGCTGCTCTGGGATTGAAGCTCATCTGGGGAACTGCAGCAGTGCACAACCTGTCAACTGCAGCTCCGGGGAACAGCTGGACATCACCTGCTCAGGTACCCAGCACAACACCTACACATGAGCAACTATTAACAATACTAATATAGTCTTTTAAAACATACTTAATAAATATACAGACTCGTCAAATGTATGGAAGCTTCATTTAAAATTTCAGACCCTAGGTCCATCAGACTGGTTGGTTCTGGGGGAGACTGTGCAGGCAGGCTGGAGGTTTTCCACAGCGGCTCGTGGGGGACAGTGTGTGATGACTTGTGGGATATTGAGGATGCGAAGGTGGTGTGCAGACAGCTGCAGTGTGGAGTGGCCCTCAGTAGCCACATACCAGCCTGGTTTGGTCCTGGAACTGGGTCCATATGGCTGAATGAGGTGGAGTGTGAGGGGAACGAGACGTCCCTGTGGAACTGCAGATCTCAGCTGTGTGAAGAGGAGGAATGTGGACACCAGGAGGACGTAGGAGTCGTGTGCTCAGGTACAGTGTGATGACTGAGATTCAACCTGTTACATGTTAAATATGGACAAGTTATTAAGTTGTTCTTCTCTTCCCAGAGTTTAAAGAGATGCGACTCACAGAGGGCTGTAAGGGGAATCTGGAAGTGTTCTACAATGGAACCTGGGGTAATGTGTGTCACAATCAGATGGATGATGAGACAGTAAACATGGTGTGTCGAGAGCTGAACTGTGGAAGACTTGGCAATGTGTTAAACTCTGAAGCAAGAGTCCAATCTGCTCCAAACTGGCTGGATTATCTGACGTGTAGGAAACACGACTCTAATCTGTGGCAGTGTCCATCTTCACCCTGGGGACAGAACAGATGTGATAATAGTGATGAAGTGGCTCATATTACCTGCACAGGTGGGTGGAGTCAGACTTCTCTGGTTCTGTACATTGATATAAACTGCAGTGTTTCATTGTGAATAGTGTTTAACTAATGTTACTGAGATATGAAGTTAAAAGTCTGATAAAAGTCTGCTCTGAGAGATAAACCTGCATGTGGAACATCTCATTAATGTGTGTATTTTATTACTGCAGATGATGAAGAGTCTCTACGTACACAAGAAAAGTGCTCTTCACTTCCCTCTCAGAAACACTGCTCAAGTAAGGAAACATAAGGAGAAGCTTTTAGTGCTGTTCTTCATCTGCATTTGTTACTGACAGGAAATATTTCCTGATGTATTTATAAAATCATGACAGAGAACTTTACTGAATCATCCTGAGGTCAAATTATTCACATTTCATACAAATGAAACCAACAGAGATAAAAGCAGTAAACAGAACCCAAAGCTCATCTTCCTGCTTTAAATCATTTTATTCAGTGACCAATTAATACATTTTTAAACAGTTTATATTTTCAGGATGTTTGTAAGTTGGTGGTATAAAAATCTTTATACAGACAGTTTTTGTTAAACTCGCCCCATGTGTGATGTGTGTGATGTAGAGCACTGGTCTCTCAGGCTGAGTGGAGGAAAGGGAAGCTGCTCTGGGAGGTTGGAGGTGTATCATAACGCTACGTGGGGCTCCGTTTGTGATGATCAGTGGAACATCAGGAACGCTCAGGTGGTGTGCAGACAGCTGGGCTGTGGCTCGGCGCTGAGTGCTGATAGGAATGTTAGCTTTGGTCCTGGTGAAGGGACTATCTGGCTGAACAGAGTGAAGTGTCGAGGGGATGAGATTCACCTGTGGGACTGTCATCATTCCCTGAAGAAACACACTGACTGCTCTCATGCTGGAGTCACCTGTGCAGGTCAGAGGGGTGCGCTAACTTTTCAGCTTTCTCTCTACACTCACTACACTTTTCTCACAGGGTTAAGACTCGATAACTTTTATTCATAATCTTAGATGTTAGCTTGATGTTAGCTTGAAAGCTCAGCAGGTCAGAAACCTGCTCTAGTGAGAGTTTATTTTTAATGCATTAGTTTTTTTTTTCTGCAAATACAGACATATCCACAGTGTCCACTACTACACCCACCACCACCACCACCACATCAGGTCTGTATATTTGTTACAATACAATATTTGTTACTGTTCACCATTTTTCTCGTATTAAGATCCTCTTCTGTGTTTTTGACTTCAGGAAGAGCCGCTACAAATCCTCCACCAGCTGTAGCTCCACCCACCCCTCCACTGGTTCTCTTTGTGTTGGGAACGCTGCTCTTCCTGGCCTTAGTGCTTCTGGTGGTACTGTTTTACCAGAACAGAGGGCTCAGGAGAGGTACCACACATTCACACAGTTTATTATCTCTACAACACCAGTTATTATTATTATTATTTTTTTTTTTATTATTATTATTATTGTTATTATTATTATTATTATTATTATTATTGTTATTATTATTGTTATTATTATTATTATTATTATTATTATTATTCTGCACCCCCAGTTGTCTCTAAGACTCAGCCTGAGGCAGTCTATGAGGAGATCAACCATAGATACATCAGTAGAAAAATCACGAGCTCCACTCAAAGAGGTGAGTGATATGTGGACTGTTCTACATCACACTTATTGTATTCCATTAAAACTTGGAGCTGAAATTCACTGCATGCAAATTATCAAATCACTCAAAACCAAATACACCCCTCAATGCAAAAATGTAGAGGGATGATAACATTTGCACAAACAGTTTTCTGTCACTCATTTGCACATCAGACTTTTCATGTCACATTGTGGGTCAATTGGGGGAGGGGGGGGTGCAGGAAAATAAACACTCATCTAACTTTGTACAACTTAGTGCGGCATTTGATACCATAGATCACAACATTCTTATCTCACGTCTTGAAAACTGCTGTGGCATTCGAGGATTAGCACTGAACCGGATTAAATCTTATCTGACCAACAGAACCTTTTCAGTGAGCCTAGGTGGTTTTTCTTCTTCAGAGGCTCCACTAACTTGTGGGGTACCACAAGGTTCTATCCTGGGTCCTATCCTCTTTTCTTTATATATGCTACCTCTGGGGTCTGTCATAAACAAGTACGGAATCTCTTTTCACTGTTATGCTGACGACACCCAGGTCTATTTACTTTTAAAGAAACAACACACTAGAAATGCCATCAAGTCCCTTATAGCTTGTTTAGATGACATTAAAGCATGGATGTCTCAAAATTTTCTCAAACTAAATGAAAATAAAACTGAGATTGTGGCCTTCGGAAAAATGGATTCCTTGTGTGCTCTTGGCAGCGACTTTGCTCCTTTAACAAACTACTGTAAACCATTCGTAAGGAATTTAGGCGTAATATTTGATAATGATTTTAAATTTGATAAACAAATAAACTCTGTGGTTAAATCTAGTTTCTTCCAACTGAGAATTTTAGCTAAGATTAAGCCTTTTTTTATCATTCACCAATTTTGAGAAAGTAATTCATGCTTTTATTTCATCTCGACTTGGTTACTGTAATGCGCTATATACAGGAATCAGCCAGTCATATCTTTCTCGTCTACAGCTTGTCCAAAATTCTGCTGCTAGACTTTTAACTGGTACACGCAAAAGTGACCACATCACTCCGGTATTAAAGTCACTTCACTGGCTCCCAGTTCGCTACAGGATTGATTTTAAAATTGTATTACTTGTTTTTAAATCACTGAATGGTTTTACACCTCTGTACATCTCTGAGCTTTTACAACCTCATACAACAGCAAGAAATCTTAGATCCTCAGACCAGTTACTCCTTTCTGTCCCAAGGTCTAGATTAAAGCTCAGAGGTGACCGAGCGTTTGCTGTTGCTGCGCCTAAATTATGGAATGGTTTACCGTTGAATATTAGAGCAGCACCTACATTAGAAACTTTCAAATTCAGACTGAAAGCTCACTTCTTTTCTTTGGCTTTTACACCTGGATGAGACATTTGACCCTCTTTTATTCTTTTAAATTTTTACTTTTTAGTTAAGTTTCATTGATTATTTATCTTTTATTAAATAGTTTATGCATGATTTTATTTGATTACTGTTTTATTACTGTCAATAACTGATTTTTATAGTTATATTTTATTTTATTTGCTTTAATTTTATGCTGTTTAATTCTGGTCGTTTTACTTCTATCATTGTACAGCACTTTGGTCAACTTCGGTTGTTTTTAAATGTGCTATAAATAAATTTGACTTGACTTGACTTGAAACATCGTAATTAGAAACACACACACACACACACACACACAAACACACACACACACACACACACACTCTCTCTACCCGAGTTGAGATGCTTTAGTTTAGTTTAATGTGAAAGTGTGCTGAAAAGCTCAGAGTGAATGAAGATCCTCTTGTTCTGTGGATTTTAAACACACACATCTCATCCTGCACAATGTCTGACAATATAAAAAAAAAAAAAAAAAAAATTATATATTATATATATATATAGAATAATTATATATAAAGTAATAAATAAATAAATAAAATTATAATAGAAAATAAATAAATAAAAACAAATAATAATAATTATAGAAAAGAAAATAATTGGAAGTGTGGATGTGTGAGAGAAATGTGCAGATAATAATGAGATGAATGAATGAAATGTCTCTGATGAGCAAGCCAAGGGTGACGGCGACGGTGGCAAGGAAAAACTCCCTGAGATGGCATTAGGAAGAAACCTTGAGAGGAACCAGACTCAACAGGGAACCCATCCTCATTTGGGCGATAACAGATAGAAATGATATAACATCTTGTGTGTTGTGCAGGTGAAAATTCAATATGACAGAAATTATTTAAATTGTCATGAAGACCAGTTCAGCATAGGGACGAGTCAGTAGGTGCAGAGGGCAGATGAGGTCTGGATCACTGGAAGCACAGGAGCAGCATGTGTAGCTCCATCATAAAGCTGAATCCAGTTGGAGCTGGTCCTTCTCTGGATGCCTCAGGAACCTCGCAGGGTCGGCCTTTGTCTACTGAAGCTGGCAAAATCTCCCGATGCCTCGGGATGGGTAGAGAAATACAGAACAGATGGGGAGAATTAGCGTAGTTGCCATTCGGTATAGGTGTACTGGAGTATGAGTACTGGGATGAGTTATGTGTATGCCAGATTAAAAAGATGCGTCTTGAGTCTACTTTTGAACTGAGAAACCGTGTCTGCTCCCCGAACACTGTCTGGAAGGCTATTCCAAAGCTTTGGAGCTAAATATGAAAAAGCCCTACCCCCTTTTGTAGATTTTGAAATTCTGGGAACTACCAGAAGTCCGGAGTTTTGTGATCTTAAGGCGCGTGGTGGATTGTAGCGTATCAGAAGACTGGTTAGGTATGTGGGAGCTAAACCATTTAAGGCCTTGTATGTAAGTAATACTATTTTGTAATTTATTCTAAACTGAACAGGTAGCCAGTGCAGGGATGATAATATTGGGGTTATATGATCATATTTTCTGGATCTAGTGAGAACCCTGGCAGCTGCATTTTGGATTAACTGAAGCTTGTTTATTGAGGATGCAGGACAACCACCTAGTAATGCATTACAATAGTCCAGTCTGGAGGTCATGAATGCATGAACTAGTTTTTCTGCATCAGATACGGATAAGATGTTCCTAAGTTTAGCAATATTTCGAAGATGGAAAAAGGCTGTTTTTGTGATATTTGAAATGTGATTTTCAAAAGACAAGTTACTGTCTAATATTACTCCCAGATCTTTTACTGCTGAGCTGGTAATAACAGTACATCCTTCTAAGCGCAAGCTGAATTGTGAAAGCTGTTGTGTGCTGGTTTTTGGGCCAATAAGTAATATCTCTGTCTTATCTGAATTTAGTAAAAGAAAGTTATTGGTCATCCAATCTTTTATGTCCTGGACACACTCAGTTAATCTAGACAACTTAGGTATTTCGTCTGGTTTAGTTGAGATATATAATTGGGTATCATCAGCATAACAATGGAAACTAATCCCATGTCTTCTAATGATGTTACCCAAGGGAAGCATGTATATTGAGAACAACAGAGGTCCTAAAACTGACCCTTGTGGGACCCCATATTTCACTGGCATTATACCAGACGGTTCTCCATTTAGATCTACAAAATGGTAGCGATCAGACAGGTAAGATCTAAACCATTTTAGTGCCTGTCCCTGAATGCCTATATAATTTTGTAAGCGATCTATGAGAATATTATGATCTATAGTGTCGAATGCAGCACTAAGATCGAGCAGGACTAGCAATGAGATGCAGCCTTGGTCTGAAGCTAAAAACAAGTCATTTGTAATCTTAACTAGTGCAGTTTCTGTGCTATGATGGGGCCTGAAACCTGACTGAAATTCTTCAAGGATGTTGTTATCCTGCAAGAATGTGCAAATTTGAGCTGATACTACTTTTTCTAGTATTTTTGATATGAACGGGAGGTTTGAGATCGGTCTGTAATTTTTTATTTCATTCGCGTCCAAATTAGATTTTTTAAGAAGCGGCTTAATAACTGCTAACTTGAAAGGTTTAGGGACGTGACCTAGATGTAATGAAGAATTAATAATGTTTAGGAGTGGCTCTCCAACCGTAAGCATCACTTCTTTTAAAAATCTGGTTGGGATTGGGTCTAACAGGCACGTTGTTGATTTAGCCGAGGTGATGAGTTTATACAGCTCTTCCTGTCCTATACCTGTAAAGCAGTGAAAATCTAAATGTGAAGCTATAGGCTGAACTGGATCGTGAGATACTATTAGAGGTTGAACCTCCATTATTTTCTTCCTGATATTATTGATTTTTTCATTAAAGAAGTCCATAAAGTCTTCACTTCTAAACTGTGATGGGATACTCTCTGCGGGCATCTTAGGTTTTGTTAAGCGAGCCACTGTACTAAATAAGAACCTGGGATTGTTTTGGTTTCTTGCTATCAGTTGGCTAAGATGCTCGGTCCTAGCAGTTTTTAGAGCCTGTCTATAGCTGCACATACTGTCTTTATACGCAATTCGAAAAACTTCTAATTTAGTTTTCCTCCATTTTCGCTCGAGGTTACGGGTTGCTCTCTTTAGGGCGCGAGTATGACTGTTGTACCACGGTGCCAATGTTTTATCTCTGACTTTTTTTAATCTGATGGGAGCAACAGTGTCTAATGTACTGGTAAAAATAGTGCCCATGCTGCTAGTCACTTCATCTAGATCATCTGCATTTAGGGGTCTAATAAGAAATTGGGACAGATCCGGCAGATTACTTGTGAATCTGTCTTTAGTGGTGGGATTCATATTTCTAACAGATTGATAGCGTGGGGAGACACAGCTAATCTGTTCTACGGGTAGAGTATATGTCAGGAGGTGATGATCTGTGATATCATCACTTTGAGGTATGATCTCTATATTAGAGACATCTATACCATGGGATATAATTAAATCTAGCGTATGATTAAAGCGGTGAGTTGCTCCAATTATATTTTGCTTAACCCCAAAGGAATTTAGTAAATCCATAAATGTGAGTGCTAAAGCGTCGTTAGCATCATCTACATGAATGTTAAAGTCTCCTACTATCAATACTTTGTCAGAGTTAACCAATAGGTCTGATAGCAGATGTCCAAATTCTTTAAGAAAATCGCCATATGGCCCCGGGGGTCTGTACACGGTGGCCAAGGTAAAATATAGCAAGGGTTTATTACGTATTTCATTTAGTGCAACATTAATGATAAGCACTTCAAATGAATTAAACCTGGGCCTTATTTTCTGGGTAACAGTGAGTACATCATTGTAGATAGTGGCGACACCACCGCCGCGACCAATTAGACGGGGCTCGTGCTTATAGAAATATCCTGACGGAGTAGACTCATTCAGACCAAAATATTCATTTGGTTTAAGCCAGGTTTCAGTGAGACAGAGTGCGTCAAGGCAATAATCTGAGATAATTTCATTAACAATAAGTGCTTTAGGCGCAAGGGATCTAATGTTGAGTAGTCCAAACTTTAGAGGTGGATTTTTGACTACTTATTTTGCCTTTTTCTGGTTTTATGGTTATCAGATTGTTTCGGGCAAATTTAACAAATTTATTCTTTTTTCTCAGTATTCGGGGAACAGACACAGTTTCTATAGGACAAGCTATGTGTGTGCGTCTATCACTACGGTGAGTTGTGATGTGGCTAATATGTTTGGAATCTACAGTATGACTTACCGCCAGTCAGATGGTTCGTAGTGTTCTGGAGATGTTGTCAGAGAGGACCGCTGCTCCAGCTCTGCTAGGGTGTAGGCCATCGGTGTGATAGAGCCTAGGACGCTCCCAGAAAACATTCCAGTTATCAACAAAGCGTAATTTCTGTTGTTGACACCAAGATTGTAACCATTCATTAAAAGCAAATAATCTACTGAACTTCTCGATTCCTCGCTGAAATGTGGGAAGCGGTCCAGATACGATGATCATTGTCGTGGGTGATGTGCTGCGGACCTTCTCGACCAGGCTCCTGAAGTCCTTCTTTAGGATCTCCGTCTGCCTCAGCCTGGTGTCGTTCGTGCCGGCATGAAGAACCACAGCTCCAATGTTCCTCCTCAGGGCAGCAGGCACATGTGCAGCAACATCAAGAACACGTGCACCAGGTAAACAGCGTGTGTGCACCTTACCTTTAGCCGTGGTAGCACGCACGTGACGAACGATGGAGTCTCCGATGACCAGGACGTCGTGTGCCATCTCGCGGAGAGGAGCGAAGCGGTTTTGGGTCGAGATGTCGAAGACGGGTGGTGGTGGTGGAGAGGTCCTCGCCCGGGGCTTGGCGTGCTTCTTCCGCTGCTGCTGTATCCAGGGTCCGTGATGTCCCGGCGCCGGGGTGTAGGAACACTGGGCGGGATGCGTCCTTGGTGTGTTGGACCTGGGCAGAGAAACACGCGGGGTTGAGGTTGTAGGAGAATTCTCATGCCGAGAATTTACCTGGGACAGGTGAGTGTCGGTCTGCGTCGATTCCAACGTGGCTTTCCGCTGCTGTAACCGGGCCAGCTTCACCTGTAGCTCACGGATCAGCTTCTCCACGGCCTCCACCTCCAAATCCACCGAGTGCAGCTCCAATGTCTCCTCACCTGCACTCAGAGGCAGAATCACAACCGACATGGTGTCTAAACACGGAAAATAATCGGTGTGAGGAAGCGAAAACAAACTTTAGAAACAAACAAACAAACGTGATAGCCGGGCTAGCGATGCTAATGCTAATTAGCGATGCTAATGCCGGCTAAAAGCGGTGTGCTGCAAAACAATTAAAACTTAACGATATAACACGCGTTTCGAGTAAATATATTATAAGATACTTATCCGTTTTATGTACACTCTTCGTAAGGGGACGAAAAAGTTTAAAAGTTGGTCAGTATGGTGTACTGTATGCTGTAAAAGTTCTACAGCATTAATAATATGTGGCCTGTTACACACACAGCTGTCCTTATTACACACATTCAGTATAAAGTGTTTATGGGGACATTTAATAATCACCATGGTTTATGAGGACTCACCTTTCTGAACATCCGTCTAGTAAAATATATGTTGCATGAACACACACACACACCCACGCACACTCACACACACACACACACACTCATAAAACAAGCGTAAGGCAGATAAAGGGGATGCACCTGCACAAGAAAGCTCACACACAAACACACACTTGCACTAAATCAGAACTGTTAATAGATGTTTATCAGCAGAATTCTGTCTCTACACCACATGCAGTGCCGGATCTAGTGTGTGTGGCGAATCTCCCCTTCAGGACGCTGACAAAAAATAATAGATAAATAAACACACTCTTGCCTTAACTTTTCTAACTTTTTCAGACAATTGGAACAAAACAAAATAATTATCATAACCTTTATATAAAAAATGCAACAGACACACACACACACACACACACACACACACACCGTGGTGTAACGACCTGATCACAAGGTGCATCTCAGCTTGTATTGTGAGTTAAACTGTGTTGCTTTGACATTGTGGATAAAAAGATCCTCCACATTATTATCAGTCTAAATGAAACCACTGAATCCAAATCTAGGATCTTGTTAAAAGTTGAGTGTGAGATGTTACTGGGGCTCAGCAGATCAGTACTGGGGCACGTGCCCCGGGGTTCCTGCAGGAGACCTGAGGTGATGTCCATCTCATCCGCTCCCAACCCATCTCGTACAACTGAGTGGGAGAGCTTCAGTCAGTCCCCTGCCTCGTCCACAAACTAGAATCAGGGCTGGAGATTAATGTCCCACACGGTGACATGAAAATATGTGGCCCACAAAAGACTGATAGAAAACTGATCATGCAAATGTTATCACCATCCTGAGCTTTTAGATCAGTGCCGCCGCTGGCAGGATGTCACCCCGGGTAGCTGTTACTTAATCCACCCTGTGTGTGTGTGTGTGTGTGTGTGTTGTGTTGTGGTGCAGTGACTCAGGACCAGTTGGACGAGGGGACAGTTGGACTGATGATGGTGTCTTTGCTGGACTCTTGGTACTACAGAGGTTTATAATGGAGCGGGCGTGGCTCGCTCTCTTTTAGATGTTTCCAGAATTTAATGTCCCTTTAGTGTATTTTTATCAGTAACTGATTTCGGCCTAATTCTGGCCTTCACGCGTTATTCCTGGTGTTTCTATTAAAATCATTCTGCATGCAGTGTCTCGATTGTGTGTTTGTCCCATGTGTGGACTTGCTGGTGTGTGAGCGAGACCCACACGTCACTGACACACAGGGTGATGGGTTCAATCACTGATTAAAATATTTTGAGCCAAATGGAATTTCTACAAATGTTTGTCTTTTAATGGTGTAGAATTATATGTAAATATTTAGTTATTATAAAGTTCAGTCTCGTGTGTGTAGTTTAAATGAGTGTTTTGTCCCCTGAGAGCTGGATCTTTGTGGAAGATGACAGTTTCAGTCTTGCTGAGGTTGAGTGTCAGTGTCCAGGTCTGACAGGACTGCTGCAGCAGGTCCAGGTTGTCCTGTAGTCCCTGAGCACCGGGGGACAGCAGGACCAGGTCGTCTGTGCACAGCAGGAGTTTAATCTCTGAGTTGTGTAGAGTCAGACCGGGTGCCGCAGACCGCTCTAGGACAGAGGACGATTCGTTTATATATATATTGAATAATGTTGGACTTAAACTGCAGCCCTGTGTCACTCCGCCCTCCTGAGAGATGAAACGTGTTTGTTTGTTGCTAATTCATATTCCACACTCGTCTCCTGTGGACATGGACTTAATGAGATCATATGATTTCCCCCCTACACCACTCTCTACCTCTCTATAGAACAGGCCTCGGTGTCTAATGAAGTCAAAAGACTCGGAAATCAATAAAACAGGACAATATTTTAGAGTTATTTTGAATAACATGTATTTGGGTGAGTGTGTGTAGGGTGTAAATGTGATCAGCTGTGTGGCAGTTTGGGAGAAATACGATCTGACTTTTACTCAGGTCATTGTAAAGTCTCACTCTCTCTCTCTCACACACACACACATACACTCTCTCTCTCTCTGTGTGTGTGTGTGGCGGAAGAGAGGCGATGGCCGAGCAATTCAGTGTAGAACCGTGTGTGTGTGTGTGTGTGTGTGTGTGTGTGAGCATGCATGCAAGAGTGCAGGCTTTCCTGTGCAGGTGCACCCCCCCCCTACCTGCCTTACACCCGGTGTGTGTGTGTGTGTGTTATTTGGCGAATGTTCAAATACTTTATAATGATCGTGTTTTTTTCCTAAATAAGAGTTCATGCGTCTGTGTGTGTGTCTGTGTGTGTGTGTGTGTGTGTGTGTGTGTCTCATTCCTGCTCTCCTCTAACAGGAAGTCTCCTCTCTGAAGAACAGCATTCTGGGTATGAGCATGTGGATGATGAGCTTCTCTCAGGTAAAAAAGGCCAGAGTGTGAGTTTGTCTGACTCCATTAACTGAAAGATATTCGAATTACAATTAAAGATGAGAAATGACTAAATGTGTCCTTTCTGAGACGTGATTATGATGTATTGTATAGAAGAATTACAGTAACTCCAGTGTTTTAATGCTGACACATGAGATCTCACAATCAACCTTATCTTACTTTAAGCTTCTGAAATCCCTCTTATCACATTTATCAAAGCTTCTTTGGATGAGGATTTTATTGAGTATAAATGTGTTTAAAAGCCCAAACACACAAACTCTTCTTTTTCCAGTAAAGTCTGGGATTGGAGAAAAGGCGGAGTATTATGATGATGTCATCGACACCAGTGACTTCATAAGTGGGTGCAGTTGTTAACTGATAAACAGATAAATTGAGTGACTTGACATTAAACCATGAGGTCAGAATGTGATGGAGCTGTTTGTACAGAGCCTCTGCTTTTATTTCATTTAGGTGATACAGGAAGAGTTGAGCCACCAGAGGACTACGATGATGTCGTCACTGCTGGACCCATCGCTGATAACGTGGAGGGTGTGCTTCACACACACACACACACACACACACACAGACTGCAGATGAGTGTGTTTATTGGTTTGTGTGTAGTGACATTTTTGACATGTATACGATGTCATTTCGCATTGTGTCATCAAATCCACAGTGTACAAACTGCCACTTCAGTAAACTTTAAATCTCTTTAAATCTCTGTGTTTTGGTGTAGAGGATGAAGCTGAGAATTATGATGAGGCCATTACAGCTGATCAGAAGTCAGTTATACTGACAGGTATGATAATAATGTGACAGTGTCGCAATCACAAGCATCCAAATGATCATTAATGACATTGATGTGGATTTAATAGCTTTTATCTCTACATTCTGACAGAGGACGTGTCCGAGAACTATGATGATGCAGTTACGGCTGAAACAAACACAAACATCACCACAGGTCAGGGAGTTTCTCTGTTATTCAAAAAATCCCCTTAAACATTTCTATAATCAACTTTAAACAATGTGCTGCTGAATTCTGCATTCTGATTGATGTTGATTAATTTTCTATAACAGCAGCTCTGACATACTGCAGCTGTAAATCACAGGTTTATATTAATGCACTCGTTCCACTACATTATGGTTTCTATAGTAACAGCTCATCCACAGGGACGTGTACAGCAGACGCTCCACATTAACTGATGAAAAACAAACACACAACAAAAAAGTCTTGCTATAAGTGTAGTAAAGTGTAGCTCCAAGAGCTCACAGTGCTGAGACGCTAAATGCTGATTAACATCAACATCTCGTCTGCTGCATTTCACACTCACACTCACATCGAAAACAACTCAACAATTCATAATGTGGGGAATTAATTCATGCATTTCATTTTAAATAATCACAAAAATTTTAATTAACCTTTTTTTTTTTTACCTTCTTATGATATATATTTATTTATTTTCATAATGCTGCTGTTATACAAGTCACACCCACATCTAAAACAATCAGAAGTAAATAATGTAATTATTGTCATTAATAAAATTACTTCTGTCTATCATTTTATTTTACAGTTCTTAAATTATTTTGTTTAAATACTAATAGTTTAATAACATTTTCCATTAATTAATTATTAGAATTAGTGCCCCATCTGCTGTTTAGCCCACAAGTGGCACGATCACGTTCTATAGAGTAGACCAGCTTCAGAAGGTTCTAGGTTTGGCGAGAGCCCAGAGTGATGCAGAGAGCCCAGAGTGAGTCAGAAACACAGGACACAGTAGTAAAATTTAACTATTTATATTTACTAATTAAGGGTGTGTATGGTTAATAAACATCACAAAGGGAATGCAATTTACATCACAATGTTTTTAACGAGAACTCTAGTAATGCATTCAATATGTAAATAAAATTGTTACGTCTCCCTAATTTTGGCATCTAGGGTTACAGGAGGTAACAGTAAATTTTAGAATAAGAGAAATAAAAATATATAAAATGCAGTAAATGACTCTACTCTGTTTTGAAAAATGTGGGGCGTGTGTGGCACAAAGTACAGACAAAAAGCCGTGTGATTCAAAAGGTTAGTTTTAGTTGTTCACGATTGCAAGAAACAGACTATTTACATATGTACAAAAAAAAGAAACAACCAAGGTGAGGGACAAGAGCGGTGCTAAAAGAAAAGAACATAGCAAAACATAAATCCGCTATCTGACCCCCCCCCACCAAACCAAGATTAAACTACACAAAAGAAAAAGAGAAAACCAACATCTTCAGCATACGCCACTAACTACTCTGACTTCACAAACATAAATACAAAGGTCGGCATCCGCTCACTGACTAGTGTGTCTAGACAGACTTACCCTGCGTGGTGTAAAATGTAAGTCACGTGACGTGCTAAACTGGTCCCTTCACTATATAGGCCCCGGAATGAGGCTTATATGTATAAACAAGAATCGAACCCGAATGTGAACACATCCGAATAATCAAGTGAGGGAAAATCTCTTTCTATGAGAATATTTAAAACACACATTGAGCAAAATCCGACAGAAAACAAGACAAGAGCAAGAAACAACAAGCAAACATAGAAGAGCAAACAGGTGACAAGCCAACGCTCGTGCCGAACTCGCGCCATTTCCGGGTCTATATACACGCCCTTCTCGTCTGATTGGTCCTTCGGAGGTGATGTCGAATTAATGATTGACAGGGTCCTTATCCAACTGGAGGACCTGTGAATTAATAATAAAAAGAGAGCAAGAGAAAAGGAGAAAACCTTCTCAAAACGATACGGGACGTAACACCCCCATCCTTAAAACCAAGCATATACCCATCTTCAATAACTTTGCCCTAAAACAATGGATGCTATTCCTTAAATTCGTGATAACGCATCTGCCACTACGTTATCCCTACCCTTCTTGTACTGAATCTCGAGATTGTAGTCCTGAAGAACAAGGAACCACCTCATCAATCTCCGGTTTCGATTACACATACGGGTGATAAAAGTCAACGGGTTGTGATCAGTATAAACAATTACCGTATGAGTAGAAGAGCCAACATAAACCTCAAAGTGTTGAACTGCTAACAACAATGCCAAAGCTTCCTTCTCTATTGTTGAATAATTTTTCTGGCTCTCACTAAACTTTTTGGAATAATAACAAATAGGATGATCAATTCCATCCTTACCTTCCTGCAAGAGTACTGCACCAGCTCCCACATCACTCGCGTCCACCTCCAATTTAAACGCTACCGAAAAGTTTGGAGCAGCTAGGACAGGTTCACTACACAACAACACTTTAATATTGTCAAATGCCACTTGGCATACAGAATCCCAAACAAACGGTCGTGAAGGGCTAAGTAAAGTTGTTAGTGGTGTAGCGACTGATGAAAAGTTTCTACAGAAACACCGATAATAACCGGCCATACCCAGGAATCTGCGCAACTCGCGTCGGGTTTTAGGCGCGGGAAATTCATTTATGACCGCAATTTTTGCCATTACCGGACGTACTTGACCATACCCCACCTGTTTGCCTAGGTAAGTTACTGTAGCCTTACCAATTTCGCATTTTGCTAAATTCAATGTTAATGAAGCTTCTTGTAAACGCTTAAAAACAGTTTCTAAAAGCATTATATGCTCCGACCAACTCTGTGAATAAATCACTACATCATCCAGGTAAGCATTACAATTCGGAACATCCGCGAGAACTAGGTTAACCAACCTCTGAAAAGTTGCTGCGGCATTTCGCAGACCAAATGGCATCACTTTATATTGTAAGAAATAGTCTGGTGTCACGAAAGCTGAAATTTCAGAGGCTCTGGGGGTTAATGGAACCTGCCAATATCCTTTGAGTAAATCTAATTTACTCACGAATTTGGCGGAACCTACGCTGTCCACACAATCTTCTATTCTTGGCATTGGAAAACAGTCAGGAACCGTTACCGCATTGACGCGTCTATAATCAGTACAAAAACGTGCTGTGTCATCGGACTTCTGTACTAAGAGACATGGTGAGCTCCAAGGGCTAATACTAGGACTGGCCAAACCCTTCTCCAACAGATAATGAACTTCTTTATTCATTATAGCTCTTTTAACCGAGTTAACTCTATAAGGGTGTTGTTTGATTGGACGGGCATCACCCACATCGATGTCATGTTGCAGAACATTTGTAAGTGTAGGTACGTCACCCAATATAGAAGGAAACTTGTTAAGGAGTTTAACCACTTCCTCTTCCTGATCAGCATTGAGATGTACTAAGAAACTTGACAAATTAGCTAAAGTGTCAGAATTAGTCAATCGAGCAGATGACAAGGGAGTATTAAACTCCGTTGAGTCTTCAGAATCACTTGGTTGTTCTACTACTGAACTTGAGTCACATACGATCCCTATTGCATGAATAGAATCATCTTCCTTCTCCTGAGACTTCACGTCTTCTCTAGTATAATATGCTTTCAACATGTTAACATGACATACCCGTTTTTGACGTTTCCTGTCTGGCGTACTCAACACATAATCCGTCTCTCCGCGCTTCTCCAGGATCTTATAAGGGCCAGAGAAACGTGCTGTTAACGCCGCTCCAGGAACAGGAAGCAGGACTAGCACCTGGTCACCCACTGCAAAAGATCTAGTCACAGCAGATTTATCATACCACCTTTTCATCTTCCCCTGAGCTTTAGTCAAGGATTCACGCGCTAGCATGCAAGCCTTCTGAAGTCTGTCATGAAATTTACTCACATAGTCTAATACATTTGTCTTTTTGGATTCTACAATACCCAACATACTCTCCTTCAAAACCTTTAGTGGTCCTTTCACAGCATGGCCGAACACCAGCTCTGATGGACTGAACCAAAGAGACTCTTGTACTGTATCGCGGATTGCAAATAAAAGCAAGGGAACACCTTCGTCCCACTCCGATCCTGTCTCAATACAGTATTTCCTGAGCATTGCTTTTAGAGTTTGATGGAACCTTTCCAGTGATCCCTGACTCTCCAGATGAAAAGCACTCGATATACGGTGAGTAATATTAAGAGATTTAAAAACTTGAGCACACAATGTGGATAGGAAATTAGTTCCCTGATCTGTCTGAACAATTCTTGGTAAACCAAAAGTGGTAAAGAACTTTATTAGCGTTTTAATGACTGTTCGAGCTGTAATATTGCGAAGAGGAATTGCTTCCGGATATCTGGTAGCCGTACACATAATGGTCAATAGAAATTGATTACCAGACTTGGTCTTGGGTAAAGGACCAACGCAATCTATGATCACATGATCAAAAGGATCGCCTAAGACAGGAATTGGAACTAACGGTGCTGGTGGAATCACTTGGTTCGGTTTCCCAGAATACTGGCAAACGTGACACGTCTTACAAAACTGTACCACATCACGCTTCAAACCATACCAAAAAAAATGTTGTAGGACACGATTATATGTTTTTGTCACTCCTAAGTGCCCAGACAACAAATGATCATGTGCCAAGGATAATACCTGCTGCCGAAAATTTGAGGGAACCACCACCTGACATACTACGTTCCACTCATCCTCGGTAACATTACTTTTATGCCACTTTCGCATTAGTACACCATCTTCGATGACGAATGAAACATTACTCAGTTCCGACCCCTCGGCTAGTTTAAAACATTTCACAAGAGAAACATCATTCTTCTGAGCCTCAATTAATTCTTCACGAGTTATTGTCAAGGATAATGGGCCACTCACTACCAGCTCACTCACCTGATCGTTAGTATGGCTCTTGACTTCAGGCTTTCCCTCAGTCTCCTGATCAATACATAGGAAAGTGTCAGATAAAAATTCTTCCTTATTTTTCTTTGATTGGGCACGTGTAATCACGCAAGCAGTAAATGCATTTGGATATTTCAAAGACAATTCATCCGTGCTATTCTCTGCCAAAGTATCGGTTACTTCCAGTGAAGGTACCACCTTACCTCCAGCTAAATCGTTTCCTAAAATAAAGGATACGCCTTTTACTGGTAAAACTGGGCGTACTCCTACCTCCACAAAACCAGACACCAAGTCTGTTTGCAGGTGAATGCGATGAACAGGTACCCTCATGATTTCCATGCTGAAACCCTGGACTAGTCTACTAGATCCGACGGATGTCTGATCTGAAAAAGGCAAAACTTCTGAACATACAAATGACTGGGCTGCGCCGGTGTCCCTCAACACTTGCACTTCTACCCGATCTTCTACATTCCCTGATAGTGACACATAACCTTTAAAAATGAATGGAGAATATACATTGTCTACCTTATCTATTACCTGTTCAACATGCCCATTTTGACTCACGATATTTGCAAATCCAACCTCTTTCACTTGAACTTGCTGCTTGCGCTTTAAAGAGAAACACTCTGCAATGATGTGTCCTTTTTTATGACAATAGAAGCATTCCCGCATTTCTTTAGGCTTCTCAACATTCACTTTAGGCTGCTGAATCTTCATTGGTGACTTCACATAGCTCTTCTCCAAAATTACTGGCTGAAAAACATTTCTATGTGTCAGCACAAATTCGTCTGCTAATACTGCTGCTTCAGATACCGTTGCTACCTTTTGTTCATTTAAATACAAGACCATTCTATCTGGAAGACACTGTTTAAAATCTTCGAGTAATACCAGTTCTCTCAGTGAAGTAAAGTCTTCTACTTTACTAGAAATGCACCATCTATCAAAAAGAATCCCCTTATCTCGGGCAAATTCGACATAGGTTTGGACTGCGTTCTTTTTTCGAGCACGAAACTGCTGCCTATAGGCCTCTGGGACTAGTTCATAAGCTCTAAGTACTGCTAATTTAACTACCTCATATTTAAGGCTGTCTTCCAAAGACAAGGTTGAATAAACCTCCAAAGCTTTACCAGTCAGTTTACACTGTAACAACAATGACCATACCTCTTTTGGCCAATTCAAAGAAATTGCAACTTTTTCGAAAGCGTTAAAATAACTATCCACTTCCGACTCGCGGAAACTAGGCACCAAAACGATGTGCTTACCCACATCAAAAGTGGTTGAATTAGAATTAGCCGAATTATCACTTACCGGACGGAAGTTTTGCTGAACAGGGGGATCCGCTGCATATCTTGCCGCCTCAATGTCCAACTGTTTAAGCTTAACTTCCTTCTCGGCCTCAATTTCGAGCTTGCGGATTTGTAGTTTCAGATCCAACTCTGCCTGGTGGGCCTGTGTTCTCTCTTGAGCCTCTGCGTGGAGCCGTGCAATTCGTACTTTCAATTGCGTCTCCCCTCTTAACTTGGGAGTGCCTGGGGAAAAAGGTTGAAAAGGCGAGAGAGTTGCCCTAAGTTTGGCCTCCGCCTCTGTTGTGACTAACTCACCTTCGCTTTCACCAGTTTCCACAACATCCGGTTCTCCCTCCGTAGGCTGTGCCCCTCTGTCTACAATCGGCCAGCTTAAAACGCCAAATTCATTTAGGCGATCAATTAATTCCGCCTTAATTTCCTTTTTTAATGTCTGTTTTGGAATCACGATTTGGAAGTGGTCAGCTATTAATAACAACTCGTCTTTCCTGCATTTATCTATCACCTCTAACGAGGGATCATCAATGAAATTCTGTAAGTTAAACGCCATTAAACCGTGTGATGATGCGGTACAGGACCAAATTCGCTCGAACCAATGTTTACGTCAATAACTTTAGAAGAAAAGTAATACCCACCACACTCTTCGGCAAAAGAAAGAGCATTCACTTTTTAGGACGAGCCCCCATTTATGTTACGTCTCCCTAATTTTGGCATCTAGGGTTACAGGAGGTAACAGTAAATTTTAGAATAAGAGAAATAAAAATATATAAAATGCAGTAAATGACTCTACTCTGTTTTGAAAAATGTGGGGCGTGTGTGGCACAAAGTACAGACAAAAAGCCGTGTGATTCAAAAGGTTAGTTTTAGTTGTTCACGATTGCAAGAAACAGACTATTTACATATGTACAAAAAAAAGAAACAACCAAGGTGAGGGACAAGAGCGGTGCTAAAAGAAAAGAACATAGCAAAACATAAATCCGCTATCTGACCCCCCCCCACCAAACCAAGATTAAACTACACAAAAGAAAAAGAGAAAACCAACATCTTCAGCATACGCCACTAACTACTCTGACTTCACAAACATAAATACAAAGGTCGGCATCCGCTCACTGACTAGTGTGTCTAGACAGACTTACCCTGCGTGGTGTAAAATGTAAGTCACGTGACGTGCTAAACTGGTCCCTTCACTATATAGGCCCCGGAATGAGGCTTATATGTATAAACAAGAATCGAACCCGAATGTGAACACATCCGAATAATCAAGTGAGGGAAAATCTCTTTCTATGAGAATATTTAAAACACACATTGAGCAAAATCCGACAGAAAACAAGACAAGAGCAAGAAACAACAAGCAAACATAGAAGAGCAAACAGGTGACAAGCCAACGCTCGTGCCGAACTCGCGCCATTTCCGGGTCTATATACACGCCCTTCTCGTCTGATTGGTCCTTCGGAGGTGATGTCGAATTAATGATTGACAGGGTCCTTATCCAACTGGAGGACCTGTGAATTAATAATAAAAAGAGAGCAAGAGAAAAGGAGAAAACCTTCTCAAAACGATACGGGACGTAACAAAAATAAATAAATAAATAAATGAGTGTTCGCACATAAAGAAAATAAACCCGGACTAGGTGTACTAGAGTCTTAGTGCTAAACTTTGGATCATCACATGAATTTCGATTCGGTTCGTTAGTGTGTGTGGACACAATCCTTCCTACCGCACTTGAAGGTCAATCAGCTGGATAGTATCTTATGGCCTCGACATCCGTGACAGGGAAAAATAATCCAAGGAATCAATTGGAAAAGGTGTCCTCAGTGCTGTTCACCGTTCTGGGTCCAGTCTCGAGTAAAAACCTGACCTATAGATATGGTCAGAATACCGAAAATCTATTCAACAATTAAACATTACAATGGCTTATGGCACTGGGTGAACTACTGACAACAAAGTAAAATGTAATAAAAACATACAATATCATAAAGCTTAGGTTAAAAACAAAAAGCATTCACAACAGTAATACAAAGCGAGGTAGATGTACATCACTCAGAAAAATAGATGCCACATTTTATCATTAACACGGTGTCATTACGCACGCGGCTTAGCATCGGACAATTAGCTTAGCAACTAGTCTCCAGGCTGCTGTCCACACTAGAGCAATACAAACCAGTACACTGTTAACATGTTAGACCCTCACCGCTGCACTCAGCACGTAAACGTCATCTGTGCTATGATTTGCTCCTAATCGTGAGGGAAAAAACACAAACCCATGCGCTTCTTGCAAGTCTAGAAAGTTCCAGCACTGCAGTTCTTTTTACCTTTAACCAATAGGGACAGACAACCAGCTGGGACAAACCAGTTAGTAAATAACCACAGGGGGACCTTTAGAAACAACTGATTTCAGACTCTGTCTATTTGTCGACTTCCATCTTTCACTGTCATAATCAAAACCTTTATTAGTTTGGATTCTTTAATATTACTTTAATATAATTATTATTTTCCATAATTTTAGTAACCAGTCTATAATTTTCTTATGGCTAATTATGAACATTGGGTTACAGCTGCATTTAATATAAGCCACGCCCACATCTAAAACAATTCAGCAAAATGTATTTTACATTATGAATTAAGCTATTTAACAATATTTCTGAACATAAACATCTACATTAATATCACTGAACAATAATTAATTCAATAATATTTAATGACTTTTTATTTAATCTATTCTCTGTAACATAAAATTATTAATTTTTACAGAAGTATCACTTGAGCAAATCCAAACTAAATTGAAAAATGCTGATGAAAAGAAGCAACAAGTTATAATTTTAAGCCCTTAAATGAGTTTAACATGAAAAGCGTGGCAGTACCACCTACTGGCCCAGAGTGGTACTGCAACAGAGGAAGGGAAATAAACATGAGCTCCATATATGTACATATAGCACTTACACTCATGTAATATTAATATTAATAAAAATATTAATAGTAAATATTTTAATTATTAATTGAAAAGTATGTAAATATTAAATAAATAATTAAATTTAAAATGTACTTCATTAAATAATTAATACATTTATGCATTTATGAATTTAATGTGAATAGCACCTAATTTTCCAATTAATCTGAATGTGACATAAAAATTTAATCTTGGCTGTTTGATTTTAACATCACAATCTACAACTAATCAAATTAAGAATGTTGCCTTAAAATACATTTATAATATTCATAACTTTTTACATATATACTAAAAATAAATGAATATGCACATTATAAATAAGCCTGTAGACGAAGGCTAAAATTCCATCTTATAAACAGTGCTATAATTTCTTCTCCTCTTACTGCAGTAAAGCTCCAGCAGGCGACTTCATCAGCTCTCACCTCCATATCTCAGTGGTTATAGTGGAGTCTCTGGATAGTAGCTTTCACACACTAATGGGAAAATGCAGCGTTCCTATTGGTTAATCCTTTTTCTCACTACAGCAGCTGATCGACAATAAAACATCATTAAACGTTTATAATTTAATAGTTTATATATTTAAATAGTTACTTTTCGCTCCTCACTTGCATGGAATCCTATTTTAATTTCGCAACTTAGTGTTAATATAAAATCAGTATAATTAAGTTAATATGTAATAGTTTATATATTTAAATTATTTCTGTTATCTTTATTTTTCATATAAACGTCGTGTTCTACTCAGTAACTCAGTATTTTACTATAAGATCAACACACACACTGGTTTATTACTTCTTCATGTATTTGTTGATTAGACAATCCAGAAGATTATGATGATGTCATCACTGAGGAACAGGATGGAGGAGAGACAGAAGGTGAGGGACTTCTTGTTTATTCTGTAATGTACATAAGTGCACAGGCAGCAAAGTCAAAGATTAGATTATATATGATTAGATTATATATGGTATATAATAAATATCAACTTTCAGAAGAGTTTTTACAACAAATGTTCTCTCTGTTCTGTCATTTAACAAGTGCATTTATTAAAGAGTTTAGATAAGACCTACTGTAAATATTACCTGTGATATATAATATAAACATCAGCTGACTGTTTTTACAACAAATCTCTGTTCTGTCATTTAACAAGTGCAGCCAGATTTATTACACACTTTACATAAGACCTGTATATTCATGGCTCTTTTACTTCCACATGTTTATAAACACAATCTTGTAAGGACCGGAATCTATTTATTCCAAACATTTAAGAGGAAAATAGAAATGTAATACTATATAAAATGTATTATTGTTTTGTAGCATTTCTACAGTTGAATCAGTTTGTAAAATGATGTGAAATTTGATGGACATCTCTATCACATCTTATACACATGGCCTGTGTTAATATTAAGAAAACTCATCTGATAAATGTCCTCTATTCTCTTCATTTATTGTTTAAAGATCAAAGAAATCCTACATAGTGCATCATTTACTGTATTTGAACATTTTACAAAACAATGACTATTAATCCAATACAAAGGAGATATTAAAGAGGTAAATGTGTTTATTTTACAGAATATGATGAGGTGGAGGAGAAATCTCAGAAAGACAGGGACCATGTGACTGAGACACGCCCCCAAAGGCCTTTTCTCAGGAAATTACATTTCAACTTTTATAAACACAAACAATGATTTGATTCTACTTCCAATAATTTCCTGCATTCTGAAGCATCTTCATTTTCTCACCTTGTTATTAGTAAATAGATTAGGGAGAGTTAAATCAGCTCCATTATTACTGAACCAAATGTTTCCAGCTTTCCTTTTACAACACATTTCTGACAATTCATCTGAATATCTTGTCTTTGTAAACAATATGCAACAATATATACGTCTAGGTTTCATGCTGTGTGTTTAACTATAAAACATATGATTGAAATGAATGTTTTGTTGCAGTCTCTATTAGGGAGCTGTGTATGTTGGAAGTTTCATTACGGATTCTCAGATTTTCATGTGAAATTCTCAGGTTTCCTTCAAACTCTCCAATTTCTTTCCTTATTCTCAGGATTGTGTTTAATAATCTAATATTTCTTTAATATTCTCAGATGTTTGTTTTGTGATCTCAGGTTTTATTCAATATTCTCACTTTTTAATGAGTGACGGCTCGTTAATTTTAATGTTACATCTTAATAAACAATATACAAGTAAAGGTGACTTTTTAGCCTCGCAGAATGAGAACAATTCAATATTTTACATTATGCAGTTTTATTTACTTTTTCTCCTATTGTGTAACAATCATCTATTTTTATACAATTAATGAAATGAAAGTGTTTTAATGTTTATTATTTTTGTATATTGTGATGATCTGTGTTTGAGTTGAGTAAATCACATGCAGGGAAAAATTAATATCACACACGTGTTTACTGCTCTACTGCACCATGTTTATGTTTTTATTGTGTTTATTTTAGGACTTTTTTGGAATTACAAATCAAATGTCACTGTTCTTGTACAATAACAAAGATTCTATTATATTCTCAGAAACACAGATAAATACACAAACTCACATAATAAAAACATTTACATTATTTTAAAATAAATCAGAATTAAACACATGGTGAGGACTTACATTAACACCAACATTACACACATCATAACTCCAGATATAAACACTATTATTCATGGGTTCATATATCATGGACTTTTTTCTCATAATTATTTTTCTCCAATATTATGGTGTTTGATATTTTAATAATAATAATAATAATAATAATAATAATTCTGCTTGTTATTATTAAGCAGCTGCCTAATTACAGCGCCCTCAGCAGGTCAATTGAAACAAAAAGTTTCCCTAAACTGAAGTGCTTTACTGCCATCTAGTGGATGAAATATGCTATTAAAATCCACATCGTTATTTTAAGAAATTATTAATTTGTAAACTAAGTATTGATGATTATTATGTTATAATCCAGACTAAATGTATTTGCAAATTAAAAATAAAAACAACAGTTATGTAGATGTGTCCAGCAGTGAGAACATTCCTGTCCCCCGAGGTCGGTCCATGTGCAGGTTGTCCGCAGTCACAGGTACAGACAGAGACTTATCGTGTGTTAAAACAGTGGACCTTGAGGAGGTGGATGTGTGTAAGGGAGAGCGCACACCCAAGAGTCAGTTCCCTTGTGATGAGACAGTTTTCGATGTCTGTGTCTTACTAATGCAGGAGAATGGATGGGATGATCCGACAGATGCTTTTGAAGCTGCAGAGCTATACACCTCACTAAGAACTCTATAGCGATAACCATATTTTTCTATATATCGTGCAGCCCTACACAACACACACACACACACACTTTAGTGATGAACAAAGTGAACCAATACACCACTGTATCAGTCCTACTGACTGAGACTGAAAGATACTGACAACAGAACAAGTTTACAGGGTTGTTAACATTCAGGCGTTTCACTAACTTTACCTTACAGGTGATCAATATCCTTTACCATGAGGTTATATATCTAACTAGTGCTGCACTTCAGAGGTTACAGAACTATTTCATTTATTTTACCAAGTAAACTCACCTGATGTAGTCATGGTTCCCCTGGTGTGTATCACATGGATAGTACATGAAGTCATTTAAAATCCAAGATGGTGGCCAAGATTAGCATGAAAATTTTACAAATTGGTCTGATATGGATGATGTCCACATCAAAAGCATACATTTCTTATGAAAAAGATCTAAATCTGGACTTGAAAATAGTCCTGATGTTACCATTTTTCCCCCTCACAATTCAAGATAACCATTTATCTTACTTCAAGATATCAGGTGCAAATTAGCTTCAGGTAGAAGACAGTACAGATAGATTTGACAGAAAATAAGTGGCGTAAATGCCAAAAGTGGTTAATTTCACATATAGTCACTACCAAAGGTTCAGGTTAATTATCCTAAAACAAAGATCAAATTCAGGTTGTCCAAGAACTCCTAAAAACCAAAATGATGCCATCATCAACCCCAGCTAGAGGATGAACCCTCTTACCTGTATGGTCCTACTAAGACATACTTGGGTGGTTTACTGCTTAATTCACACAAACATTCAGACTACTAACTTTCAGTTTGAAAATCACTTTATGAGAGAGTCCTCACAAAACACGGTCCATATAAACCATCTCACATCCAAGCGAACATACACATACACTCAGATCTTATACTGACCTACACTTTGAAAATCACTTTGTGAAAGAGTCCTCACAAAACACGGTCCATATAAACCATCTCACATCCAGGTGAACATACACATACACTCAGATCTTATACTGACCTACACTTTGAAAATCACTTAGAGAAAGACTACTTAGAATACGCTGTCTATATAAACCATATCATATCTAAGGGAGTACAGACACACACAATGCCTACATCACATCTTTTTGAAATTAACACTTTGCCACATGCATTGTAATGAAGGGCTACATTCATTTACCTTTTCCTTCTGGACTTGTCAAACTCTGGTTGCCTTCATCCATTTTAGTCTGGCTGCTCTTAGCCATCATCTGTAACAAATACATCATGGAGGAAATAAATGAATATGCGTCTGCTAAAAATGTACAAATTGAACAATCTTACTTCTCACAAAGAGCACAAGAAGAAAACTTTATTTTGAATGTCACTAGGTGATTATGTAAGGCAAACAGATCAAATACAAGTTGTCCAAATATTCTTAAAGACCACAGCAGTGCCATATCATATCAAGTCCCTTACCTGTATGGTCCTAAGACATTTGGGTTATTTACTGCTTAATTCACAAACATTCAGACCTGGCCATCACTTTGAAAAGCATTTCATGGAAGATTACTTACAAAACACTGCTCATATAAACCATATTGCATTCAGGTTAAAACATACACAGATTTTACACCGAGCTACACTTCGAAATTCACTTAAATGAGAGGGTGCTTACAAAACACTGTCCATATAAACAATCAGATCTAAGTGACGCACACAAAGCCTATGTCACATGTTGGTGGACTTTAAAACTTTGCCACACAGAATGTAATGAACGGCTACATTTCATTTACCTTTTCAGGCTTGCTGAGTGGATCAAGCACTGGACTTGTCAAACACTGGTTGCCCTCTAGCTATCTCCGCCTGGTTGCCCTCTAGCCGTCTCCACCTCGTTGGTTTTAGCCACAAACTGTAGTAGATGCAGCATGGACAAACAAGATACATTAATAACCACTGGGAAAGAACCATTAAAGAGAATATTTGAGGTTTAAATAAATAGAACAATCCTACTTCAACAAAAACCTTGCTGTAAACCCCACTGGCTGATTTTGCAAGGTATAGAATGTAAGATATCAATGATAATCTCTCTTTGATTATTCAAATTCCATAGCTGGGGAAGGAGAATTTCATGATGACAGCCTAATCAAAAATTCTATACGTTTGTGGTGGCATCAGTAACAGAGTTAAACCTAGAGCTTGCTGTGAGGGTTACAGTGCTAACCACTGCTCCACCATGCTGCCCCCATTCACTATATGTAATTAAACACTTCAGTTTTGCTATGTCCCCAATGCACCTATGGGGGAGCGAGATCCAGTGTTTTCTTGTGCAAGTCCCAAGTTTGGATAAATGAGTGTTGTGTCAGGAAGGGCATCCGACGTAAAACATTTGCCAAGTCAATGAAGCAAATCACATATAATTCCCATGCCGGATCAGTCGTGGCCCGGGTTAACAACGACCGCCACTGGTGGTGGACATATTGTCCAGGGTGCCGGTGGAAATTGGGCTACTGTTGGTCGAAGAAGGAGAGGAGGAAGGCGTGTTCGAAAGCAGAGAGAGAAGAGGAAAGGCAAGAGTTTAGGAGTGAAAGTAGGGACCTTGAATGTTGGGACCATGACAGGGAAGGGAAGAGAGTTGGTGGATATACTGTGTGTCCAGGAGACCAGGTGGAAAGGTAGCAAAGCTAGAAGCTTAGGATCAGGGTTCAAATTGTTTTACCATGGTGTGGATAGGAAAAGAAATGGAGTAGGAGTTATCCTGAAAGAGGAGATTGTAAGGAATGTTCTAGAGGTGAAGAGACTATCAGATAGGGTGATGAGTCTGAAGCTGGAACTTGAAGGGATAATGTTCAATGTTGTTAGTGGTTATGCTCCACAGGTAGGATGTGTGTTAGAAGAGAAGGAGAAATTCTGGAGTGAGTTAGATGAAGTGATGCAGAGCATCCCCAGAGATGAGAGAGTTGTGATTGGTGCAGACTTCAATAGACATGTTGGGGAAGGGAACAGATGGGAATGTGATGGGCAGGTTTGGTCTTCAGGACAGGAATGTAGAAGGACAGATGGTGGTGGACTTTGCAAAGAGGATGGAAATGGCAGTAGTAAATACTTTCTTCCAGAAGAGGCAGGAACATAGGGTGACATATAAGAGCGGAGGCAGAAGCACTCAGGTGGACTACATCTTGTGTCGACGTTGTAATCTGAAAGAGATCAGTTACTGCAAAGTGTTGGTAGGGGAGAGTGTAGCCAGACAACACAGAATGGTGGTGTGTAAAATAACCCTGGTGTTGAGGAAGGTGAAGAGGACAAAGACAGAGCAGAGGACAAAGTGGTGGAAGCTGAGAAAGGAAGAATTGTAGTGTAGTCTTCAGGGAGGAGTTGAGACAGGCTATGGGTGGTCAGGAGGTGCTTTCAGTTGACTGGACAACTACAGCCAATGTGATCAGGGAGACAGGTAGGAGGGTACTTGGTGTATCATCAGGTAAGGGAAAAGTGGACAAGGAGACTTGGTGGTGGAACGAGGAAGTCCAGGAGTGTATACAGGGAAAGAGGCTAGCTAAGAAGAAGTGGAACACAGAGGACTGAAGAGAGTAAACAGGAGTACAGGGAGATGCAGCGTAAGGTGAAGGAGGACTTGTATGCTAGGCTGGACAGTAAGGAGGGAGAGGTGGCTCTGTACAGGTTGGCGAGGCAGAGAGATAGAGATGGGAAGGATGTGCAGCAGGTTAGAGTGATTAAAGATAGAGATGGAAATGTACTGACAGATGCCAGGAGGGTGATGGGAAGATGGAAGGAGTACTTTGAGGAGTTGATGAATGAGGAAAAGGAAAGAGAACAAAAGAGTAGAAGAGGTGACTGTTGTGGAGCAGGAAGTAGCCAATATTAGTAAAAGTGAGGTGAGAAGGGCGTTGAAGAGGATGAAGAGTGGAAAGGCTGTTGGTCCTGATGACATACCTGTGGAGGTATGGAAGTGCTTAGGAGAGGTGGCAGTAGAGTTTCTGACTAGTTTGTTTAACAAGATCTTGGACAGTGAGAGGATTCCAGAGGAATGGAGGAGAAGTGTATTGGTGCCGATTTTTAAGAACAAGGGAGATGTGCAGAGCTGTGGCAATTACAGAGGTATAAAGCTAATGAGCCATACAATGAAGCTGTGGGAAAGAGTAGTGGAAGCTAGGTTAAGGGCAGCGGTGAGCATTTGTGAGCAGCAATATGGTTTTATGCCTAGAAAGAGTACTGCAGTATTTGCTTTGAGGATGCTGGTGGAGAAGTCCAGAGAAAGTAATAAAGAGTTTCATTGTGTCTTTGTAGATTTAGAGAAAGCGTACGACAGGGTGCCGAGAGAGGAGCTGTGGTGTTGTATGAGGAAGTCTGGAGTGGCAGAGAAGTATGTTAGAGTGGTGCAGGACATGTATGAGAGCTGTAAGACAGTGGTGAGATGTGCTGCAGGTGTGACAGAAGAGTTCAAGGTGGAGGTGGGTCTGCATCAAGGATCGGCTCTAAGCCCCTTTTTGTTTGCTCTAGTGATGGACAGGATGACAGATGAGGTTAGACAGGAGTCTCCATGGACTATGATGTTTGCAGATGACATTGTGCTTTGTAGCGAGAGCAGGGAACAGGTGGAGGAAAATCTAGAGAGATGGAGGTACGCTCTGGAAAGCAGAGGAATGAAGGTTAGCCGCAGCAAGACGGAATACATGTGTGTGAATGAGAGGAACTCAAGAGGAACGGTGAAGCTACAGGGAGCAGAGGTAAAGAAGGTGCAGGATTTTAAGTACTTAGGGTCAACGGTCCAGAGCAACGGAGAGTGTTCAAAGGAGGTGAAGAGACGAGTACAGGCAGTTTGGAATGGTTGGAGAAAAGTGTCAGGTGTGTTGTATGATGAAAGAGTATCAGCGAGAATGAAAGGAAAGGTGTACAGGACAGTGGTGAGACCAGCGATGCTCTACGGCTTAGAGACAGTGGCACTGAAGAAAAGACAGGAGGCAGAGCTGGAGGTGGCAGAGCTGAAGATGTTGAGGTTCTCCTTGGGAGTGACAAGGATGGATAGGATCAAGAATGAGTTCAGAGGGACAACCCATGTGAGATGTTTTGGAGATAAAGTCAGAGAGGCCAGATTGAGGTGGTTTGGACATGTTCAGAGGAGAGATTGTGAATATATATCGGTAGAAGGATGCTGAGGTTGGAACTGCCAGGAAGACCAAAGAGGAGGTTTATGGATGCAGTGAGAGAGGACATGAAGTTAGTTGGTGTGAGATGATGCAGAGGATAGGGTTAGATGGAGGCAGATGATTCGCTGTGGCGACCCCTGAAAGGGAACAGCCGAAAGAAAAAGAAGTTTTGCCATGTACCTATGGTCGTGCAACAGTATTTTCCCATTTTACCTTAAAGCTTCTGAGAGGACCAGCTGATGTAGCTTCAGACCTTTTTTGCCACCGACTTGTAGAAGGCTCTGATGTAGACAACACACCATGCTGCTCCTCCGTCGACCTTTCTTCAATTCCTTATGATTTTAAAAACAGACAATTGGCAACATATCCAGTTAATAATATTCCATGTGCTATGTATTTTAATAAATTAATGTCTAACATACATTAATGTGATAAAAAGCATGTTAAAACAAAAGCTACAATGACAATATACATTGTTCACTTAAATTAAAGTGTGCATGGTTAGACCATAACCCCTCTAAGGACAACCAGTTTCATAAAAGGTTTTTACCACTTTCGATCTCCATGGCCAGTCGGAGTTGCCATAATTATAGGTGACCTCTTCTCCTGGACTTATGTCTCGTGTTGCAAACAAACAAGCGTGGCTTGCCTTGCTGGGTGAAGTACGTCATCTTGGCATTGGAGTTTATATGGTTGTCATTCATTAGTCTTCCAAATGACCCATCCTCTTTGGCCGCATCCACACTACCAAAGCAAAAGGAGCACTTCATAATCATTTATACTTAATTTAGATTATGCCAATTTAAATTTGCTTAACATTTTAATACTTTGTTATTCAAGTTCACAAAACTATATCTTTTAGTTAAATCACATCATCTGACACTATACTGTACATTTATACCTTCATTCCAGAGTCTAAGATCCTTCATTCAACAATATTTGTGTTGACTAAACCAAAAGCAATGTGACTTTAATGACAAAGTGAATTGTAATGACTACAGTGATATGACGGTACATTAGTCCATCTCTCATTGTTTATTGTTATTCATAAAAAACAACAATTACTAAAAGATCTCAGCCAGACCTAGACTTAAAAAAACATATGCGCCTCTACTGTAACTCTACAGTGCAGTTGGTGATACTTTTATTGTTTTGTTGATGGATATTGTAATGTAAAATAAAACTACAGTGCTATTGACCACTTTAATTATTAGTACTTACAGTAGCCACAGGTGGACATAAACATGCATAAACATACAAGATGAAACCCTGGACTGTCAGTTAGTGTATCTGTCCTCCTGTCTGTCAGCATGAAGCTCTGGCTGAGTTTAAATGTCCCCCCCTGAGCTCTCTCTCTCTCTCTCTCTCTCTCTCTCTCTCCACACTGACTACCTACCTAAGGCCGGTTAGTGAGCGGGTCTGCACGGCTGTGAGAGCCTCCTCACCTTGCTGTGTGCATGACTGGGGCAGCAGGACCTGTCACTCATCACTCTATTAACAACACTACAGTCAGGCTGCAGCCGCGCTTCTGTTTATGGGGAACTTTAGCTTGTTTACATCAGCAATAAACACCGGGAGGCGGAGGGTCACGTGCTTATTATATATATATATATAATTAAGAGGCATTTTTGTTAGGTATGAAAAAGCAGGAGCACAACACGTTAACTCCAGCTGATATTTAGTGCATGAAGAGAGTGAATGTTTAATGATCTTCATCATGCTGAGTCTCCTCCTCCTCCTCCTCCTCCAGTGTAAACCGGGCCTGTAGCTACTGTAGCTCTCCTAACTGCATTAAACTACTCAGTTCTAATTAGCTGCATCGTGCTCGCACTAGTTACTAAGTCATGTAATACAAGCAGAAAAGAAAAAAAAAACATCTGCACAAGTAAAACGCTGCTATATTAGTAAATGTATCTGCTTACCTCTGTGTTTTGATGCTCCGTCCTCGCCACATTGTTGCTCCAGAGTTAAACTGCGCATGTGCTCCAGACGGCATTTAACTGTTAAACTGCGCATGTGCGCCAGACGGCATTTAACAGTTAAACTGCGCATGTGCGCCAGACGGCATTTAACTGTTAAACTGCGCATGTGCAGACTGAGCTCTGAGCCGGTTAGAGCCCCCGCCCCGCTCCGAGCCCGTCAGAAGCCCCGCCCCGCTCGGCTCCGAAGCCCCGCCCCGCGTCTCGCCCCTCAAAAACAGCCAATCAGAAGGATTCCCGGCAAAATGTATGTTCGAGTGTATGAAATTGCAATACTGGTCCGATATCTGGAGGGCGCTGCTCCGATACACTGGAATACACTCAGAAATCAGGTTACGGGTTAAAATGGACTTTCAAAGAAAATGCAAATTTATGCTATTTAGACACTGACAAATGCCAATACACTCTCGGAATTACGCGGACTTCGGCATAGTCCGGCTAATCCTATGAGGTCCGGATAGCCCAGGTAAGGAGTCAGGTGTAATGTCCGGGTATACCATAAAAACCAACACACACACACACACACACACACACACACACACACACACACACACACACACTTGCACTAAATCAGAACTGTTAATAGATGTTTATCAGCAGAATTCTGTCTCTACACCACATGCAGTGCCGGATCTAGTGTGTGTGGCGAATCTCCCCTTCAGAACGCTGACAAAAAATAATAGATAAATAAAAACACTCTTGCCTTAACTTTTCTAACTTTTTCATTCATTTGGAACAAAACAAAATAATTATTATAACTTTTATATATTTTATGTAGTTAAGCAGTATAATAACACAGGTTAATAAACACAAGTGTGATTAAAGTCTATTTTATTACATACATGATATTACACTCATAAAGTGATGACAGCTGCATTATTATTATTATTATTATTATTATTATTATTATTATTTATAAAACTTAAATCTAGGATCTTGTTAAAAGTTGAATGTGAGATGTTACTGGGGCTCAGCAGATCAGTACTGGGGCACGTGCCCCGGGGTTCCTGCAGGAGACCTGAGGTGATGTCCATCTCATCCGCTCCCTCCCCATCTCGTACAACTGAGTGGGAGAGCTTCAGTCAGTCCCCTGCCTCGTCCACAAACTAGAATCAGGGCTGGAGATTAATGTCCCACACGGTGACATGAAAATATGTGGCCCACAAAAGACTGATAGAAAACTGATCATGCAAATGTTATCACCATCCTGAGCTTTCAGATCAGTGCCGCCGCTGGCAGGATGTCACCCCGGGTAGCTGTCACTTAATACCACCCTGTGTGTGTGTGTGTGTGTGTGTGTGTGTGTGTGTGTGTGTGTGTGTGTGTGTGCGCGCCTGCACCCTTCTCTCTGCTTTACTCCCTGTGTGTTAGTGTGTGTGTGTGTCTGTGTGTGTTAGTGTGTGTTAATGTGTGTGTGTGTGTTAGTGTGTGTTGTGGTGCAGTGACTCAGGACCAGTTGGACGAGGGGACAGTTGGACTGATGATGGTGTCTTTGCTCGACTCTTGGTACTACAGAGGTTTATAATGGAGTGGGCGTGGCTCGCTCTCTATTAGATGTTTCCAGAATTTAATGTCCCTTTAGTGTATTTTTATCAGTAACTGATCTCGGCCTAATTCTGGCCTTCACGCGTTATTCCTGGTGTTTCTATTAAAATCATTCTGCATGCAGTGTCTCGATTGTGTGTTTGTCCCATGTGTGGACGTGCTGGTGTGTGAGTGAGACCCACACGTCACTGACACACAGGGTGATGGGTTCAATCACTGATTCAAATATTTTGAGCCAAATGGAATTTCTACAAATGTTTGTCTTTTAATGGTGTAGAATTATATGTAAATATTTAGTTATTATAAAGTTCAGTCTCGTGTGTGTAGTTTAAATGAGTGTTTTGTCCCCTGAGAGCTGGATCTTTGTGGAAGATGACAGATGTCTTGCTGAGGTTGAGTGTAAGTGTCCAGGTCTGACAGGACTGCTGCAGCAGGTCCAGGTTGTCCTGTAGTCCCTGAGCGCCGGGGGACAGCAGGACCAGGTCGTCTGTGTACAGCAGGAGTTTAATCTCTGAGTCGTGTAGAGTGAGACCGGGCGCCGCAGACCGCTCTAGGACAGAGGACGATTCGTTTATATATATATATTGAATAATGTTGGACTTAAACTGCAGCCCTGTGTCACTCCGCCCTCCTGAGAGATGAAACGTGTTTGTTTGTTGCTAATTCTTATTCCACACTCGTCTCCTGTGGACATGGACTTAATGAGATCATATGATGTCCCCCCTACACCACTCTCTACCTCTCTATAGAACAGGCCTCGGTGTCTAATGAAGTCAAAAGACTCGGAAATCAATAAAACAGGACAATATTTTAGAGTTATTTTGAATAACATGTATTTGGGTGAGTGTGTGTAGGGTGTAAATGTGATCAGCTGTGTGGCAGTTTGGGAGAAATACGATCTGACTTTTACTCAGGACATTGTAAAGTCTCACTCTCACACACACACACACACACACACACACACACACACACACACACACACTCTCTCTCTCTCTCTGTGCAGTGGCGGAAGAGAGGCGATGCCCGAGCAATTCAGTGTAGAACTGCCAGTGTGTGTGTGTGTGTGTGTGTGTGTGTGTCTGTGTGTGTGTGAGCATGCATGCAAGAGTGCAGGCTTTCCTGTGCAGGTGCACCCCCCCCCCCTACCTGCCTTACACCCGGTGTGTGTGTGTGTGTGTGTGTGTGTGTGTGTGTGTGTGTGTGTCTCATGCCTGTCCTGCTCTCCTCTAACAGGAAGTCTCCTCTCTGAAGAACAGCATTCTGGGTATGAGCATGTGGATGATGAGCTTCTCTCAGGTAAAAAAGGCCAGAGTGTGAGTTTGTCTGACTCCATTAACTGAAAGATATTCGAATTGCAATTAAAGATGAGAAATGACTAAATGTGTCGTTTCTGAGACGTGATTATGATGTATTGTATAGAAGAATTACAGTAACTCCAGTGTTTTAATGCTGACACATGAGATCTCACAATCAACCTTATCTTACTTTAAGCTTCTGAAATCCCTCTTATCACATTTATCAAAGCTTCTTTGGATGAGGATTTTATTGAATATAAATGTGTTTAAAAGCCCAAACACACAAACTCTTCTTTTTCCAGTAAAGTCTGGGATTGGAGAAAAGGCGGAGTATTATGATGATGTCATCGACACCAGTGACTTCATAAGTGGGTGCAGTTGTTAACTGATAAACAGATAAATTGAGTGACTTGACATTAAACCATGAGGTCAGAATGTGATGGAGCTGTTTGTACAGAGCCTCTGCTTTTATTTCATTTAGGTGATACAGGAAGAGTTGAGCCACCAGAGGACTACGATGATGTCGTCACTGCTGGACCCATCGCTGATAACGTGGAGGGTGTGCTTCACACACACACACACACACACACACACACACACACACACACACACGCACAGACTGCAGATGAGTGTGTTTATTGGTTTGTGTGTATTGACATTTTTGACATGTATACGATGTCATTTCGCATTGTGTCATCAAATCCACAGTGTACAAACTGCCACTTCAGTAAACTTTAAATCTCTTTAAATCTCTGTGTTTTGGTGTAGAGGATGAAGCTGAGAATTATGATGAGGCCATTACAGCTGATCAGAAGTCAGTTATACTGACAGGTATGATAATAATGTGACAGTGTCGCATCCACAAGCATCCAAATGATCATTAATGACATTGATGTGGATTTAATAGCTTTTATCTCTACATTCTGACAGAGGACGTGTCCGAGAACTATGATGATGCAGTTACGGCTGAAACAAACACAAACATCACCACAGGTCAGGGAGTTTCTCTGTTATTCAAAAAATCCCCTTAAACATTTCTATAATCAACTTTAAACAATGTGCTGCTGAATTCTGCATTCTGATTGATGTTGATTAATTTTCTATAACAGCAGCTCTGACATACTGCAGCTGTAAATCACAGGTTTATATTAATGCACTCGTTCCACTACATTATGGTTTCTATAGTAACAGCTCATCCACAGGGACGTGTACAGCAGACGCTCCACATTAACTGATGAAAAACAAACACACAACAAAAAAGTCTTGCTAAAAGTGTAGTAAAGTGTAGCTCCAAGAGCTCACAGTGCTGAGACGCTAAATGCTGATTAACATCAACATCTCGTCTGCTGCATTTCACACAAGTCACACTCACATCGAAAACAACTCAACAATTCATAATGTGGGGAATTAATTCATGCATTTCATTTTAAATAACCACAAACATTTTAGTTAAGCTTCATTTTTTTACCTTCTTATGATATATATTTATTTATTTTCATAATGCTGCTGTTATACAAGTCACACTCACATCTAAAACAATCAGAAGTAAATAATGTAATTATTGTCATTAATAAAATTACTTCTGTCTATCATTTTATTTTACAGTCCTTGAATTTATTTGTTTAAATACTAAAAGCTTATACCATTTTCCATTAATTATTAGAATTAGTGCCCCATCTGCTGTATGTAATATAAGCCACACCCACATTTAAAACATATTTATTTATTTTACATAATGAATTAAACAATTGTTTAACAATATTTTGAATCTTAAAAATCTGCATTAATATCACTGAACAATAATTAATTAAATAATGTTTAATGGCTTTTTTTAATTTAATCTGTTTCCTGTAACATATAATTATTAATTTCTATGAAAGTACCACTTGAGCAAATCTTAACTGAATTTAAAAATGCTGATGAAAAGAAGCAACATGTTATAAAGTGCTAAGATTTAATGTGACATGAAAAGCGCCCCTACTGGCCCAGAGTGGTACTGACACAGAGGAAGGGAAATACACATGAGCTCCATATATGGACATATAGCACTTACACTCATATAATATTACATCTTAATTATTAATTAAATGATATTTAAATGTAGAATTAAAATTCATATAATAAAAATATTATATAATGATGTAATTAATATAATAAAATATTTTATTATACATTTTATTATTAATTAACCTATTTATGTATTAAGATATTTAATATAAATAGCACCTAGTGGTCACACAGGAGAGCAAGTATATATATATATATTTCTTTTTTATTTTATTTTAATTTAATTTTTTAAAGTGATTAATTTTATTTAATTATTAAATAAAATAATGATCATTTCATTCATTTAACAGTTACAACACATTCTAATTAATCTAATAAGTGTTTTTTTCCTTAGTATTATGCATAAACATTTTAAATCAATTAAAAACATTAATAATTAAATCAGTCTGTATGTGATGAGGTTCAGTGCCGGCCTGTGGGGTTGTGAGGTTCTGGGCGAGATCATGAAAACTGGGCCCACTGGTATAACGGGTTAGGAGAAAATATATAATTGTATAAATGTGCATTAAGTACAAAATATATATATATATATAACATACAATACATGATGCAAAAACATTTAATCAGATTTAAACATGTTTGGAATTGAAGGATTGCAAAATATTATAATGCAAAATAAATGTACAAGTGTGCTTGAAAAAGTAATATATATATATATATATATATATATATATATATATATATATATATATATATATATATATATGAAACAAATAAAATTAAATATAAATGTATAGTTCAAGTACTAATACTATAGCAATAAATCGTGTATTATGTGTAACAGAACAAAACTTTATTTTGAGCTCGCTTTTCTTCCTCTGCTTTTCTCCTTGTCCTTTTTTCAGCTCCAGAAAGACATAATTTGGTTGCCGTGACATTTCAAATTAAAATAGCGTCAGTGTGCATCGCATAGATTAAAAACTCTGTGAGAGGAGATAAATCAGTTAAATCCATATTATTATAGAGATTAAAATATCAGGAACTTTATTTCTGACATCACATTTTCTGTCATGCCACTGCCTAATAAACAATGAAACATTAATAAATGTTAGGTTAAGATCTACAATAGGACATTTTTAGGACATTGACTTTCTATCAAACGTGAGGAATTTGAAGAGATATAGTGGAATCTATGTGCATTAATACTCTGATCATTACGGCTCTCCAGTTCTCCCAGGATATCCCAGGCGGTGTTATGCAAATTAGTATGTGGGACTTCTGTGTATATTTCAAATCTTTTATTATTATTTTTTATACTGTTGGTTGTTTTATTATCGTTTTCAGCGATTTTTCATGTATTAATTATACAGAGTTTCCTTTAATAAATCCTTTTTATTTATTATTGTGGGGACAAATCAAAGCAAAATGTATTCATCACATACACAGACAATCATACACAGTACGATACAACCGCTCGTGACCTTTAAAATCATGATCACCAATAAGAAATTAATTATGGAATAGAATACGAATAATATAGAAAAACTAAATAAAATAAAATAAGATAAAATAGAAAAAATATAGAAAAACTTAGCTGCAGAAATAAAATAAAAAAAACTAAATATAGGATTTAAAAGATATAGCAAAAACCTTAGCTGTACAACTTAGTGTTAATATAAAATCTGTATAATTAAGTTAATATGTAATAGTTTATATATTTAAATGATTTCTGTTATCTTTATTTTTCATATAAACGTCGTGTTCTACTCAGTAACTCAGTATTTTACTATAAGATCAACACACACACTGGTTTATTACTTCTTCATGTATTTGTTGATTAGACAATCCAGAAGATTATGATGATGTCATCACTGAGGAACAGGATGGAGGAGAGACAGAAGGTGAGGGACTTCTTGTTTATTCTGTAATGTACATAAGTGCACAGGCAGCAAAGTCAAAGATTAGATTATATATGATTAGATTATATATGGTATATAATAAATATCAACTTTCAGAAGAGTTTTTACAACAAATGTTCTCTCTGTTCTGTCATTTAACAAGTGCATTTATTAAAGAGTTTAGATAAGACCTACTGTAAATATTACCTGTGATATATAATATAAACATCAGCTGACTGTTTTTACAACAAATCTCTGTTCTGTCATTTAACAAGTGCAGCCAGATTTATTACACACTTTACATAAGACCTGTATATTTATGGCTCTTTTACTTCCACATGTTTATAAACACAATCTTGTAAGGACTGGAATCTATTTATTCCAAACATTTAAGAGGAAAATAGAAATGTAATACTATATAAAATGTATTATTGTTTTGTAGCATTTCTACAGTTGAATCAGTTTGTAAAATGATGTGAAATTTGATGGACATCTCTATCACATCTTATACACATGGCCTGTGTTAATATTAAGAAAACTCATCTGATAAATGTCCTCTATTCTCTTCATTTATTGTTTAAAGATCAAAGAAATCCTACATAGTGCATCATTTACTGTATTTGAAGGTTTTACAAAACAATGACTATTAATCCAATACAAAGGAGATATTAAAGAGGTAAATGTGTTTATTTTACAGAATATGATGAGGTGGAGGAGAAATCTCAGAAAGACAGGGACCATGTGACTGAGACACGCCCCCAAAGGCCTTTTCTCAGGAAATTACATTTCAACTTTTATAAACACAAACAATGATTTGATTCTACTTCCAATAATTTCCTGCATTCTGAACCATCTTCATTTTCTCACCTTGTTATTAGTAAATAGATTAGGGAGAGTTAAATCAGCTCCATTATTACTGAACCAAATGTTTCCAGCTTTCCTTTTACAACACATTTCTGACAATTCATCTGAATATCTTGTCTTTGTAAACAATATGCAACAATATATACGTCTAGGTTTCATGCTGTGTGTTTAACTATAAAACATATGATTGAAATGAATGTTTTGTTGCAGTCTCTATTAGGGAGCTGTGTATGTTGGAAGTTTCATTACGGATTCTCAGATTTTCATGTGAAATTCTCAGGTTTCCTTCAAACTCTCCAATTTCTTTCCTTATTCTCAGGATTGTGTTTAATAATATAATATTTCTTTAATATTCTCAGATGTTTGTTTTGTGATCTCAGGTTTTATTCAATATTCTCACTTTTTAATGAGTGACGGCTCGTTAATTTTAATGTTACATCTTAATAAACAATATACAAGTAAAGGTGACTTTTTAGCCTCGCAGAATGAGAACAATTCAATATTTTACATTATGCAGAGTTTTATTTACTTTTTCTCCTATTGTGTAACAATCACCTATTTTTATACAATTAATGAAATGAAAGTGTTTTAATGTTTATTATATTTTGTATATTGTGATGATCTGTGTTTGAGTTGAGTAAATCACATGCAGGGAAAAATTAATATCACACACGTGTTTACTGCTCTACTGCACCATGTTTATGTTTTTATTGTGTTTATTTTAGGACTTTTTTGGAATTACAAATCAAATGTCACTGTTCTTGTACAATAACAATAAAGATTCTATTATATTCTCAGAAACACAGATAAATACACAAACTCACATAATAAAAACATTTACATTATTTTAAATTAAATCAGAATTAAACACATGATGAGGACTTACATTAACACCAACATTACACACATCATAACTCCAGATATAAACACTATTATTCATGCGTTCATATATCATGGACTTTATTCTTTCATAATTAGTGATAACTCCAATATTATGGTGTTAATAATAATAATAATAATAATAATAATAATAATTCTGCTTCTTATTATTAAGCAGCTGCCTAATTACAGCGCCCTCAGCAGGTCAATTGCAACAAAAAGTTTCCCTAAACTGAAGTGCTTTACTGCCATCTAGTGGATGAAATATGCTATTAAACTCCACGTCATTATTTTAAGAAATGATTATTAATTTGTAAACTAAGTATTGATGATTATTATGTTATACAAAGGGATATCTTATCTCTTACCTTACTAGTTTAGTTTTTGTGTGTAAAAGTAAAGAGAAAGATTTGGTGTGTTGATATTTTACCTTGTGTTTGATTAACACATGCACGATATACTCAGAATAACTAGTGCTGCTCAATTAATCACAAAAGTAAATTAATTAATTGAATTTAATTAAAATATGGACCTGGACAAGTATGTAATTACAAACAGCTGCAATTTATTACAGGTAATATCCACATGGTCAGGAATTTATGTTGAGTTTGTCAATAACTTTAACTTTTGTTTAATTTTTTATATACTTTTGAGGTGATGAATAAATATTAGCAAACATCCTCTTAATGAGATAGTTTGTCGAATGATTTTCTGTTAGCCTATAGATAAATACGTTAGATTATAAAATTGGATTTAATAGTTAAATTAGTTTCATAAACCAGTTCTGCTTGCATTAAAATAACACAAATCTATAAATCTCCTTGATATTTAATACCATGTACAGTTTGTAACCACATCCTCACTAGTACATATGAAAATACATGATTATACAGTGAGATTCCTGATTTGGAAAATAACTTGAGGTGCACTTTTGGCACGTCACATTAAGGGTGCTTTCACACCTACAGCATTTGGTGCGCACCAAACGTGTTTGGTCCCTTGGTTCGGTTCGTTTGTGTTGATGTCAATGCAATCTCGGTACTTTGGTGCGCACCAAATCAATCGATCCGAGACCTGCCTGAAGGGGTGGTCTCGGACCGCTTTATCCGCTCTACTTTGGTACAGTTCGTCTGGTGTGAAAGCAATCAAACCAAATCTGATGAAATGGTATAGTTTAATGCACTTTGGGGTTGCGGGTAAAATTATTTTCCCTTCCTGATGACTCGATTAAATTTTTCAAGCTCGACTCGCGATGAAATCAAACCGCGGAGAAATGTGGAGTGCCGAAGAAATTAAGTGCCTCTCTGTATTCACATTAAAGATGAGAAATGTGTGGCTGGGCTGTTTTGATAGGCCAACGGATTACCTGATGGATCTGCAGGAAGATCGCCGGCTAATAACAAAGTTATTGATCATTCAGGAGGAGGGCACGTCTCTCCCTGAAGTGGCGGCGATGCGCCGTCGGCGAGATGAATAAACCAGGGAACTGGTTTGGAGTCGCAGCCACGAATCGTATTCGAAATTAATTATCTGAAAATAAAGATTTGCACGTACAATGTAGTGCGCGAGGATCAGCACCATGAGCGCAAAGCAAAACTGTTCCTCCATGATTGAAAGTGGCGCGATTTTCTGAAAATAGTCTGTTTCCGGTGCCGATGGGCTTCGCGGTCTATTTTGGTTCGTTTAGAACTCTACATATGTGAAAGCAAACCGTACCAACGTCTGTTTACTACATTGTAACATTTTTCTGACTGGTGCGGACTAAAGCAATCGAACTATAGGTGTGAAAGCACCCTAAGTCCAAGGAAGATCTCAGAGCACAGAATCGGTGCTGATCAAGTGGGTCAGCCTGAGAGGAAAACATTAGGGAGCACGTAAAAAAATCAAACAGTACCTGAAGTGCTGGACAATGTTTAAACAATGTAAGAAACAAAGATCATCAGACCAATCAAAATAATCGATTCATCACTGCAGATCAATAGAGAAATGTCCATGATTCAAAAACAAAAGATGATCAAACACATCTCAGATCATCATTTTTATTTCTCTTTTTGTTTTGTATTAGCCATGCTCTTGTACAAACAGGCCACATAAAACTTAAACAAGGGTTACAAACACACAATCATCACGACTACCGAGCAGAATACACACACACACACAACACACACACACACACACACACACAAATACACACTTTAGTGATGAACAAAGTGAACCAATACACCACTGTATCAGTCCTACTGACTGAGACTGAAAGATACTGACAACAGAACAAGTTTACAGGGTTGTTAACATTCAGGCGTTTCACTAACTTTACCTTACAGGTGATCAATATCCTTTACCATGAGGTTATATATCTAACTAGTGCTGCACTTCAGAGGTTACAGAACTATTTCATTTATTTTACCAAGTAAACTCACCTGATGTAGTCATGGTTCCTCTGCACTCTGGTGTGTGTGTGTGTGCTGCTCTTTAAACCTCCTTGTGTAGAGACGTTTATCCTTCATAGATAGAAAAGGCTTCAGTTTAGTGTTTTAAACTCGGACATTCCCGGCCCCTCCCCTTCTAAGACTTTTTTTTTTACTCCATCTTGGCTGTAACACTCCGTGGCTCCGCCCACTGTCTAGAACATTCTGTAGAGATCCAGAACCCCGTACAGCGCGTGACATCTTCCACACGCGCAGGAAATCTTCCTCACTGAATCTGTGTGTGTGTGTGTGTGTGTTATTGATGGTCGGTCATGAACGATTCGTTATTTTTTTAATGAATCTTTAACGTGACTCAGATGAAAGAATAGACTCGGAGAGTGACTCGTTACTACTGGGTGCGCATGCGCAAATTAATTAATTATATTATAATTAAATGTAGACGTGTTGGGAGTCTGTTTACTGAAAATTTAACATTTTAGTTTATTTCTGATCAAAAGAACGAAATGAACTAAATGACTCAAAAAAGATTCGTTCATTATGATGAACGAGATTCAAAGAACCGAGTCACTAAAATGACTCATACTTCACATCCCTAGTGTGTGTGTCTGTGTGTAGGGGGCGTGGCCTTGTATGTAGATGACCCAGACTGTTTGGACACACAGTTAGTTTGAGATGTACAGAGTTAACATGTGCTCGATGCAGCCTAACTCACATCTCTTGTAGACGCTTTGTTTTGTTTCTTAAACGCTCCGATTGGATGAAATGAAGATGAGTGACATCAATCCATCCAATGGTGTAAAAAGGGGGCTGGACCCTAATATGTGTTGCCAGTGAAGTCGGTGACGGAGAGACAGACGCTGTTGGAGTCTTAATGAAGCTACAAGCTGCGGTTCATTGTTGAGTAACGCAGCCGCTTTACCACTGAAAGTGTTTAAAAGCTGATTAACGTCAATATGTTTCATCATCTGAGTGTATTTGTGGAATTAGTTACACATCTTTTGTACAAGCTGAAGTTATAACTGGGTTCAGTTAGCATTTCTTAGCATTGTGTCACACAGTGATCACGTGGTGTCATGACTAGACATGTTCCAGTGATTAGAATAAATGTCCTGTGTCTTCATCTTTCAGCTGACCGAGTTGTAGATGTGATTTAAAAGCGCTCGGACAGTAATGTTACAGTAGGTAGTCAATGAGAATGTCTATTACCGCCGCGACAGTCTGAGCATCAGGTGAGACTGGTTCAGTACGACGCATACGGGTGTTTACTCGGCGTTACGGACGCGTTTTGTCCCTCCGGTCAAATTGTCTCCCAGATAGACTGAATGAGCCTCAGCTTCCCCGAACAAGGTTTGTCTGTCTCACTCATTGGGACGTTGAACTAAGTTGTATGCTATGTGTTTTTAAAGTGTTTTGATTTTCACTTGTCAAATGCGTCATTCGTGCTCTTTAGCCAATCAGAGGCGACCTCACCATTCAACCCATCACAGCCCTGCAGGAGCGCTCAAGTAGCTCAGCTTTACACACCTTTTGCTCAGTCTGAGGTAGTTACAGCGGAAATCAAGTTTTACCTCCTCAAACCAAGAACAGGATGCACGTCTAAGTTTTATTTCGTATTGTTTCATTAATGAACTTCACTGAAAATAACACAGCTAAACACTTTATCATCTTTATAAACACTTCACCCTCATTAATATTTTATTTGAAAGTAACCTTCAACCCAGAGTATTTTTTTTTCCGGAGTTTGTTTTTTCATGAAATAAGGTTGTTTTCTCTGTAGCTGTTAATTGTGTAAGTGGCCACTAGAGGTCGCTAGAGGTAATTCCTTCACAGTCAGGTTATTCATGTGACAGGGTTTGTGACTGTAAGCCCAGGAACTTGTATAGTCCATCAACAGTTTCACTGCTCAGATTTATTGTGTCCAAGAAGCTCAGTACATGTAAGTAAAGACAGTTTGTGTAATTCTAGTGCTGTGCAGTGTAAAACTGTTTAAGTTGCTTTGCCTCATCTCCACGTTTGTGTGCTGTTTATACCAAACACTTTAAAACTAAGATAAGATAAAATAAAATATACCTTTATTCGTCTCACAGTGGGGAAATTTCAGCATTACAGCAGCAAAGAACAATGTACAAACATAAAGGAGTGACAGTTCCGTGTATAAAGACAAAAAGAGGAAAATAGACAATCAAAAAAAATTTAATTATTTATATACAGTACAGTGTATAAATACAAAGCAATAAAAACATTATTTACACTTTCAATCAAATCAAATTGCACATCATCTACATCAGAAAGCAGCAAGTTTAAAGTTTGCACCCTTGGTGAGCGGAGCGAGGTGTGTGTTTTTTGGTTCCATGTTTAAGAGATGGAAAATCTTTAATTTTGCAAAATTTCTACATCGACTGGAATTTCTGGAATTTTGCTCTGTTGTTTATCTTTTACGAGAAAAGTAATGGGAAAATTAATGTGTTTATAGATCAAATTATTGTTTGTGTTTATATTGTTTTAAATAGGGTTATTGGTTTAAAAAGGGTTATTTAATGTGCATGGCATATGTACAAAAGCATGATGGTGCACTGTAAAGGTGGAAGGGATTTATTTGTAAATGTGTGTTATGCCAAAGGCTTATTTAACCAGCTATTTCTGTGTTTACTTTTAGTTTTCACGGTGCTTATGCTATAAAAAATATCCGTATATTTAACAGTGATAAACAGTAAAATTGTGACAGGAAAAATCCGTAAACTATGAAATATTTTTTAATTGTAGATTTAATATATTTTTTTCTGTACATGAATGAATCTGTAAAAACCAGTAATTTGTATATTGTTTCTCAGAATTTTTTTTTTTTTATGGATAATTTTCATAAAGTTTATAACAGTCAAACACTATGATTTTTACATTTATTTGTTGAATAAAAAATCCAGGTTTTAATTGTTGAATGCAAGTGTTTTTTTTTTTTTTTCAGAATTCTTTTATTGTACAATTGTCATACATAAACATATCAAAAGCAACTAAATAAATGTATTATTATTATCAGATGAAAAGAAAAATGAAAAACTCCTCACCCACCCCGAACATACCCTAAAACACACACACACACACACACACACACACCCTAGCATCCTTCGGCTCAAACTAATCTGTGTGAATTAGATTGGTCATACATACACTCCGATGCTTGACCCAGTCCAGATAATCATTCAGTCAGTACACTGTAAACCCGGATAAGTTGAATATACTTAGAAAATTTGAGGAAACCGGTTGCCTTAAAAAAACAAGTAATTTGTAATGAAAACCTAAGTTCATTTAACTGAAAATGTTAAGTAC